>PVKM010032371.1:0-16433 GCA_004027735.1 Carollia perspicillata
GGGGGATAAAAATGAGAAAGGGTGAGGTCCAGGCTGTGGCTCCTTCATTTACCTGTTTATTCCCGTCAACACTGGGATTTTTCCACAAAGAAGCAGGAGATCATTATAAGACCATTATATGATTTCTGTTGAATTCCTCACATGGAGAGAACAAAGCAGGGCTGAATGACCTGGCAGGAGATTTTAGAAATTGCGAGGCAAGGGCAAGGAGCAGATCTCGGCTAAGTGCCCCTAAAATGTCTGCTGCACAATCTGGCCGCGGGTTTGCGCGCAGAGGAGGCAGGAAGAGCACGTCCAGAGTTCAGCACCTGCTGAGCCAGGGCACCTTCACATATGTACCGATCGAAGCCTCCCGGCGACTCCTGGCTGGTTCTGTGGCCCTCTTAGCTGACAGAGACGCAGAGCTAAATAATGTGCAGCTGATAAGGGAAAAGTGGGGCTCTGAACCTGGATCTGTCGGTCTCCCGAAGACCGTGTATTTCCCACTAGCAGGGCCCCCGATGCATCCATGGGTCCCTATCCACCACAAAGAATATTGAAAATTCTGTTTTACTACCGTCTTGGCATCAGCAAACATAATCCAGGCTGGGATCATTATTATACATACATTATTATCACGTTCTTGTTTGGCTTCTGATCTTAAAAGAATTGAAAATTAAAATAATTTGCATGGGCCTCTAAACGGCGTGCGCCATGGACCCTGGCCTCATTGTTGTGCTGACGGAGAAGTGGGCCCTGTCCACTCGAACATGATTCCTCCTTCAATGTCCTTGTCCTATAGGAAAGGGGAGAGATGAGGGAAACCAGAGCCTTGAGGTCAAGAGAAGCAGAATAAGCCACAGAAGCAGAGAATGTGTAGCACTAAGCAGAGTTTTAAAGCCACTGTGATCAGTTGCTCTCAGAGTGGTCCTTTAGTGTTGGAACTCTGTTGTAATGGTGGGGGGGGGCGGTTCTTATATGCAACGAAGTGGGCAGGTGCTGGAGCTCCCGTTCCTGGCTAACCTCCCATCCCAAGAGGCTCTGGAGGGCCTCACAGACCCTTAAGGCACATTGGAACATAATCTGAACCCTCCCTTCTTTCTCAGTGAGACCCAGAGAAGCTAAGCTGCTCGCAGTTAGTTGCTCAGCACGTCGATAATAACACTTGGACCCTTAGGCCAGGGCGGTTTCCACTAGCCTCCTCCTCCATGTGGCCTTGCTGGGTCTCAAGAGTCACTGTCAAAGCCAGTTTTGAGGCCTCTACACATGATTCCACTGGAAGACAGGTAACAATAATGATAGGTGAGCAACCTGCTCTTCATCGCCAGATGACTTTGTAACCACTAATTCTCTGTCCCCTGGGCATGTTGGTGTGGGACCAGCAGCTGTACTCAGTCGAGTGCAGGACTCTCAGCCACCGCGCTGCCCCTGCCATGTGGAGGGTGCTGCGAGCAAGATCTGACCAGCGAAGGAGGGAGAGGTCTCCATCATGCTCCCGCACAGTGGAGTCTCATGGACAGAAGCTGGTCCCAGCTCTGATGCCAACCCTCCCCTCTGGGCTTTAGGTCACGGCCATGTGATGACTTTCCTTGAGGGTTGTGGGTGGGACAGCTCAGACAACAGTCCAAGCAAGGGACCCATCTGGTCGTGATGTGGGAGTCACAGATAGGTGCTCAATCTTCTGAATGATAGGTTTTGCTTGACAAGAGTGCTACAGTCATAGCTGGTTATGGGAAATGGATGGAAGACTAAGTGCTGATGGTGTTCAGACACCAGAGAGGTTTTGGGTTTCTGTGTGAGATCTCCTTTGGGCTCTAGGCTTGGGCCATCACATCCGCCCCATCCACCCTGTGATGGGTCCAGTCGTTCCTGTAAGCTTTGCTCCTGAGGAGCCAGGGGAACAATGAAAGCCTGGCGAGGAAGATTCCTCATCTGGGCTGGGGGGAAGACGGAATGTGAGGACAGACTCGCACACACCCCTTGTTACCCTCCTGTCAGCGTCAGCTCTGCTCTGGGCTTCATCACTCTTTTTTGCATCCGCATTTAGTCATTTCTAAGGACAAAGTGAGCTACGAGTTTCAGAAAGTACCGACATTCGAATTCTAGGTCTGCCGGGTGACCTCGCGCAATGTATATAATCCCTCGAAGCTTCATTTTCCCTGTCGCAACAATGGAAGACAGTGCTGCCTAGTTCACGTCATTGCTTTGAGGATCACTTGTGGTAAAAACTTAACGAGCACTGAGTTATCTCCCTCCTGGATGTATGTCTCAGGGAAATTCTCACACAGATGCCTAAGGAGCATTTTGAAGATGTCCATCATGATGCTCAGAGCAGCAGAGTGGTGGAAATGCCACTGTCCTGGGGGTTATTAGTAAACTGAGATGAAATGTACCCCAAAGTACCTATTAGCAATTAGGAGGAGCATAGTGAATTAGCACACAGCAACATGGGTAGATCCTAAACACAATGCTGTGTGGAAAAAAAGTCAGAAACACTGTGGTGTGGGTTTACACCCCAGTGCCATGCATGTAACATAAAACACATGTACACAAACAGGCCCTGAAATTCTACACAAGGTCACATGCAAATAATACAAATCAAATGTGTTTGAGCAGTGGGGCGGAGGCATTGGAATAGAAAATAAATAAATAAAATAAGATAAGGCCTTGTGATGAAATCCAGCGATGAAAATGTGCCATAAACTGGGGAATTTAATGGAACCCTCTGCATCTGAAACCCCAAAATAAATTGCTTAGCAGGGAGCCAATGACACACCAGGCCTGCTTATACCTAACTAGTCCTACCTAAGTCTAGGGCAGGGTTTCAGTCTCAGAGTGATTGACGCTTCAGACTGGGTCACTCTTCCTCATGGTGGGAGGAGCAGGTGTGTGCATTCTAGGAAATTCAGCAGCATCCGTGGCCTCTACCAGCTAGATGCTAGTGGCATCCCCTCCCCAGCGATGCCAATCCAAAATATCTCCAGACTTTGCCAAATGTCCCCAGGGGCACAGAGTCACTCCTGATGGAGAGCCACTGACAGAGTGGTGATGGGCTCCCAGGAGAAGAGTCTTACTGTCATGCCCCACGTGAAGTTATAGGTCATAAATCTGTATTTTATGCGGAAAAGCTATGTCCAGGCACAGAAGCAAAGAAAGAAATAGGGAAGAGCTAAGTATCGATAACAGTCAGACCTCTGCAGCACTAACAAAACGGAGTTCCCCGTCGAGAGCACTCACCATTGGAAGACAAGCATGTTTCATTTGTAAGAAAAAGCACTCCATTTGTAAAATATGTGTGTGTATAGATAGATAGACACACATACTTGCACATATGTTCACACATACAAAATTCTTCCGTTACTCATTCATAAGAAGATAGTGTTCTAAATATTCTTATTCCTTCCCCTGATGGTTCTAAGTACAGTGAAATATTATACTTTTCTTTTTGAGTTATCTTCTAAACAGTCCCCAATTTGGCAGCATGAAAGAATATTAATTCTTCAGGAGAAATTTGGGAACTTTCTATCACATAGTGGGTATGCAGTAAATAACAAGTAGACAGCATGTCCCGTGGTTTTGTATATTTTTTTGTATTTTTTAGGGCGTTCTCGTGGACCTTGTATTTTGTCACTTGTAATTTATGTCCCTTTGGAAAAGTAGTTCTTAGTTTTAAATATATTATTAGCATCCCTTGAAAACATCTGGTGTGTAAACATCCCATCAGTTCTGTTTCCAGACACGTTTGTGATCAAATTGGGAGATAGGAGACAAGGAAAAAAAAAGGGGGGGGGGTTGTGGGGAATGAGGATGTTACAGCTTTGTAAAACTCTGGCTGGTGTTAATTGAAAATGAAGGCACTTCATTCCCCTTGTCATTTTGATGTATCTCTGAATTTTTGTAAACGGATTTTCTTTTAAGCTTCAGAGATTACAAGCTATGCAATATTCCAGCGCAGCTGGTGTAATTGATTAGCTGCACCTTCCATTTTAACAGTGTAGTGGCGAGGGTGGAAAATAATAGATTCTAGGTCCAGCCTTCTGAGTTGAACTTCAGTCCATTGCTTTGCAACCCAGGATAAAACTGTTTCTTTTTTTTTTTAAATATAGATTTTATTTATTTATTTTTAGAGAGAGGGGAAGGGAAGGAGAAAGAGTGGGAGAGAAACATCCATGGGTGGTTGCCTCTCATGCACCCCCTCCTGGGGACCTGGCCCGCAACCCAGGTATGTGCCCTGACTGGGAATCGAACTGGTGACCCTTTGCTTTGCAGTCCGGTGCTCAATCCACTGAGCCACACCAGCCAGAGCCAGAACTGTCTCTTTAGACTAAGTTTCTCTTTGACATTAGTGTTTTCAAGTGTAATTCAGACTTAATTTTTCAGAAATGATTTTTTATTCCAGGCTATGAATATGTGCTGCTTGGGTTATGGTTAGTTAGTTCCTATACTCATACGGAAGGGTAGAAGACCAGAGGAAGACTTCTCTATTTTTAGGCAATAAGTTCACTCAGGGTCAATAATGTATTTGAAAGGAAATACTTTTCTCAGATAACAGAAAAAATGTCATGAAAATGTATTATTATCTTCTAAGTCTGAATACATTTCTGTAGAATGACAGATATACATCTCAAACACCAAACTGAGGAAAAAAGATTTCAGTGTACCAGAATTCCAGTATGAGCTACCTGCCCAAAGTTTTATGTCAGCTAGGAATTTTTTTCAACTACAATTACAAAATGTGAAAAACTGATGTATAAATTTATACATACCTGCTAATGTTTGAGTTCTCTAAACTTCCTCCATATAAGCTTTATATATTAATATATAAGCTTTCTCAGCAACATATTGCTACTTGTTAAACATAATTTCTCAACCTCTATTCGGAGTGATGAGCGATAGTGGAGCAGTGGCCCCATACCTGGACTGGGGTTTGGAATCTGCACGGTGGAATATGGGGTGCTGGGAGCCAGGTGGTCTACTGAGGTCCAAGCCTAGGGAGAAGCATCTGCGCTCCAAACTTCTTGAACTTTCTCTCGAGCAGCAGGACCAGAGGGTTAGAGGTGGACTAGGCAGAGGTCAAGACTTCACAGTTCAGAGCCCAGGAAGGATAAGATTGGAGGTTTGAGGTAAGGTGGAATGGAGAAACCATTGTCAGAATAGCTCCTTGTACGCTCTCAAATTTGTCCTCCCATCCCAGTGTATGGATGTCAGCCACAAAAATGCAAGGCTTGTTAGGATTGCTCGACAGGCTCACTGGAGGCGCTTAGGGGGCCACAGAGCCAACGACGTTTTTGGAGGGGACCGTGGCCACGTGGCCACAGGACCACACAGCTGTCATTACAGAACAGGCATAAGATGCCATGACATGTAGAACAAGGGAAACTACCTTGATGACAGTAGGCGAGCTGCAAATGAACGCCGTTTGCTCTTCCTCACATACCCTCATGCCTGCAGACTCCTCATACTGTTGCAGCCTAGAGAAGCAAAAGAGGAACTTCCGGTTATGACATGCTGTCTTTTTGCTAGAAGGTGAACATTAGTGTCACAGTGTCAGAACACTTGCTGCAGTTTCTGAGGACATTGCTTTATCTGAAGCCTATGGAAAAAAAATCTCCCTTGCATTCTAAAATCTCGACTGTCCTACAGTGATTCTGAGGACTTTCTTATGAATGGGAAGCATGGAAGCAACAATGTATGTCACCCATGAGGAAGCAATTTCTATTCAGGCATCATGTACAGGCAGTCAAATGCAAAGACCTCAAGCACACAGTTCCGTGAGTTCTGATAAAGGAATACAGGCACGCCTGAGTCAAGATAGGGAACATTTCCAAGTCCCCAGGAAGCTCCCTCACGTCTCCTTCCACTCAAATGTGCCCCTAACTCTTCCACCCACCCCCTGGCCATCTCTATTTGATGTCTTCACTATGGAGGCTTCGTTTGTTCTAGAAGTTGATATAAATAGAGGTATGCAATCTGTTCGTTCACATCTGGTTTCACTCACCTGACGTACTGGTTCAGAATCATTCACGGTGTTCATGCATCAGTGGTGCACTCCTCTCCGTTGCTGAGTGCTGAGCCATTGTATGCCTGTACCACACTGTGATGACCCACTCGCTTGTAGATGGAAACTGGGGTGTTTCCTGTTTTGGGCTGACATGAATAAAGTTCCTATGAACACTTATATGCGAGTCTTTGTGTAGATGTGTGTTTTCATTTCCACCGGGTAGCTGCCTAGGAGTGGAATACCTAGAAGTCAGAGGATGGAAACTATACAAGAAAGTGTCAGACTCTTCTCCAAATATGTCAAACCATTTTACACCCCCTCAAGAATGAATAAAAACACCTGTTGCTCCATATTCTACCCACCACCTATGAATGCTAATCTTTTCTGGTTTTTTCTTTCTTTTTTTTTTTGTATTGTTCAAGTACAGTTGTCTCCCTTTCTCCCCCACCACTCCCCCACACCCCAACCATCCCCACTTCCCACCCTTGATCCTACCCCGCTTTGGTTTTGTCCATGTGTCCTCTATACATGTTCCTGATGACCCTTCCCCCTTTTCTTGGATTTACAGTAGTATCTCATTGTGGGTTCAATTTGCATTTCCTGCTGACTAATGATGCCGAGTACCTTTTCATGAGTTTATCGGCCGTCTATAATCTTTTGTGAAGTATATTTTCAAGTCCCATTTAAAAAACATCATAGCTGTTTGGTTTTTTGTTATTGGTTTTGAGCAGTTCTTTTTATCATCTGGATTCGCTGTCATGGATTATGTATTGAACATTCGATCAGAATTTCTGGCTTGCCCTTTCATTTTCATAAGGGTGTCTTGGTGAACAGAAGTTTTTTAATTTTGATGAGGCACAGTGTATCACTTTTTATTTTATGCTTAATGTGTTTTGGGTCATGTCAAACAAAATCTTTGCTTATAACAAGGTCAAAGAAGGTATTTTCCTATGAGCTCCTCAAGAAATTTTATAGTTTCTGCTTTTACATTTAAGCCTATTTACTGCTTATATAAAAATCTGTCAAGGACATAAAACACTATTTGACAAACCTCTTTGTGAAAATAATGGCATGCAAAACATATGTCCTAAAAATAAGTTATTCAGAGTGGCCTATTAAATTGCAATCGTGTATTGGTAAGCAAGTGATTTAGAAAATCAGCTGCCTTTCACAGTGTTGGAAGAGCTTGCTAATTGTTGTTAACTCACTTTGTAATGATATGGGAAAGATGATCTGGCTGAATTCAGTTCTGCTAACAAAAGAACGCGCAGGCTTTTACATATATTTCCTTTGCACAGATGCATTTCGCAATTTGAAATAGTTTCTTATCAATGACATATTGTCTCTAGAAATAGTTACAGTTTTGGAAATCTCTTCCCTCCGTGTCTATGCAGAACAAGTCACCAGCCCTTTTCTTTTATGAGTGGCGTGCGGGAACCGTCCAAGAGGTGCTGAGGGTGGTCTTTATCAGCAGCAAGGCCAGCTGCCACAGGCGACCTCCATCTCCATCTCCAAGGAGAAACTCCGGAGAAGTTAGTTCCCTTTCCAGATGGAAATGCCTCCCTCCCTTTCTCCTGCTCCCGTTTCTCAAAGATCTGAAGCACCTCTGGTGTACTGGGGGTAGTCCACGTCGTTAGAGGAGCACCGAAGAGACTTCTTTTTTAAAAAAATATTTTATTTATTTCTTTTTAGAGAGGGAGAAGGAAAGGAGAAAGAGTGGGAGAGAAACATCAATGTGTGGTTGCCTGTCATGTGGCCCCCACTGGGGACCTGGCCCACAACCCAGGCATGTGCCCTGACTGGGAATTGAACTGGCAACCCTTTGGTTTGCAGTCTGCGCTCAATCCACTGAGCCATACTAGCCAGGGCCAAAGACACTTCTTGATCATTTAATGCAATTTTCTTATTAATTTTTGCCCACATGAAATATGTAAATAAATAACTCAGGTTTCTCTAGACGCAGAACTAATAGGATATGTGTGTGTTTACCTACAGGGTAGGCAAGAGTAATATACCTATGTGTATATATATATGCATTATACCTCTATATATGTACATATGCATACATTAAAGAGATTTATTTAGCCCTGGCTGGTGTAGCTCAGTGGACTGAGCTCGGGCCTGCGAACCAATGGATCGCAGTTCGATTCCCAGTCAGGGCACATGCCTGGGTTGCAGGCCAGTTCCCAGCAGGGAACATACATGAGAGGCAACCACACATTGATATTTCTCTCCCTCTCTCCTTCCCTTCCCCTCTAAAGATAATAAAATAAAATAAAATAATTAAAATAAAATAAAATAAGAAAAGAAGAAAAGAAAAAAAGAGATTTATCTTAAGGAAATGGCCCACATGGTTGTGAGGCCTGGCAAGTCTGCTGTCTGCAAGGCAGGCTGGCAGGCTGGACACTCAGGTAGGAGCTGATGTTACGGTCTTGAGTTCTTAATGTGTAGGGTAGGCCAATAGGCTAGAAACTCAGGCAAGACTTCTCTGTTGCAGTCTTACAGCAGAATTCCTTCTTCTGCAGGAAACCTCAGTTTTTGTCTTACGGCTTTCAACTGATTGGATAAGTCCCACCCCCATTATGGACAGTCATTTCCTTTACTGAAAGAGGACAGATTGTAGATGTTAATCACACCTACAACACCCAATTTTTCAGAACCAATACAACTTATGACGAACCTTATCATAGAGGACTGCATGCATTCAGAGCTTTGTATGATGAAAATATTTGTTCTTACTTACTTGAGAATAAATGATGTCTACCATAGGCATAAAGTTATGGCTTAATTTCTATATGTATATTCATGGAGATGATTTCTGTAATTTAGGAATTTTTATGGGAAGGGAGTTATTCCTGAGCTCTTGTTAATGTGCCCAAATGTTTCACGTATACTAGGGCTTCTTATCAGACCACTTAAACCTCAACCCAGAATAAGAAGACAAGCCAGAGACTGGGAGGAAATATTTGCAAAAGGCATCTGAGAAAGGACTGTTATCCAAAATATACGAAGAACTCTTAAAGCGCAACAAGAAAATAACCTGATTACCATATAGACCAAAGACCCTAACAGACAGGTCACTAAAGAAGGTATACGGATGGCAAATGAGCAGGTGAAAGATGGTCAACATCATATATCATCAGAG
The DNA here is from genome assembly GCA_004027735.1 of Carollia perspicillata. Classification (NCBI taxonomy): domain Eukaryota; kingdom Metazoa; phylum Chordata; class Mammalia; order Chiroptera; family Phyllostomidae; genus Carollia; species Carollia perspicillata. Next base: position 9,126 of record PVKM010032371.1, read on the forward strand.
AAATACCGCTACGTACCTATGGAAATGGTTAAAACCCAGAACACTGCCACCACCAAATGCTGACAAGGACATGGAGCAACAGGAGCTCTCATTCATTATGCTGGGAATGCAAAGTGGCGTAGTCACTTTGGAAGAAGTTTGGCAGTTTCTTAGAGACCTAAACATACTCTTGCTGTAGGATCCACCAATTGTGCTCCTCGGTATTTACCCAAAGGAGTTAAAAACTAATGTCCACACAAAAATCACACATGGATATTTGCAGCAGTTTTATTCTTAATTGCCAAAACGTGGAAGCCGCCAAGATGTCCTTCAGCAAGTGGATGGATAAATAAACAGTGGTCCATCCAGACAGTGGGATACTGTTTAGGTAAATAAGGAATGAACCAGCAGCCACGGAAAGCCATGGAGGAACCCGAAACACACATTAGTAAGTGAAAGAAGCCAATCTGAAAAGGTTACATACTAAGAATCCAGCTACATGACATTCTGGAAAAGGAAAACTATGGAGACTGTCAAAAGCTCAGTGGTTACCGGGGCTTAGGGAGGAGGGAAGGATGAATAGGCAGGACATGGAGGATGTTTAGGGCAGTGAAACTACTCCGTATGATATGGTAATGATGGCTATGTGTCATTGTACATTTGTCAAAACCTTCAGAATGTACAGCACCAAGAGTGACCCATCAGGTAAACTATGGACTTTGGGTGACTGATGTGTCTATGTCAGTTCACCAGTTTTAAAAACGTCCCACTCTGGTGAGGTATGTTGATAGTGGGGGAGGCTGTACATGTGTGAGGGTAGGGAGTATGTGGGTAATCTCTGTACCTTGCCCTTAATATGGCTATGGATCTTAAACTGCTCTAAACAAATAAACTTTTACAAAACAAAACTCAGCCTCAACCCTTACCATGTTATACTCATGTGTTTTTAGATAAGGCAATGGAGAGACAGAGAGGTTAAGTAGCAGAAGTGGGACTTTTATTCCAACCCTTTGTCTCTGAAGCCCATGGTCTTTCCGCTCTGTCACACTGGAAGGTCACTCACAGTGCTACCAACCCTTGATGTGCTGGTTCTTACTCTTCCCATGCCTGACCACAGCTTCCTACTAAGAGTCCCTAGGCCTCTCTGCCTCCTTGGCCTGCAGAAATGTGCTTGGCCTGTGAGCAAGACAGGCCAGAAGGGCCAGGAATCAACGTCCCAGGGTGCACCCCTTGACAATAATGGGCAGGCGTCAGCGGAAAGCTGTCCCAGCCTCTTCACCCGATAAGAGGTACAACAGGGCTGTGAATAGGGATAATGGCCATGGCTGAGATCAAGGACCCAACCTGTCTGTGATAAGTTAGGTGCATGACTTCGGGGTAATCATTTACAAACTTTTACAGCTACTGCACAGAGACATTGTGTGGTTTTTGAGTCTAATAATTTTTTAAAAGTTGCATTTTGTATATCTGTTTCTTGTTCCTTTTTTCCCCCATGATTCATCTTTTTTATATTTATAAAAGTGTTGTTTTGCAATGGATCGGGCATTTTTGAAAAAATTGGTTACCACAGAAGTTTGAGAGACAGTATTCTGCAGCAAGGGGTTGACAAACTACAGCCCTTGGACGGGCTGCCTAGTTTTGCAAATAATGTTCTATTGGCACACAGCCACACCTATTGACGTATGCTCTATCTTTGATTGCTTTCACGTTACGTTACAGAGGCAGAGTTGAGTACTTCTGACAGAGATCATTGGACCCTCTAAGCTGAAAATAGTCACTCTCTGGTCCATTACAGGCAAAGTCCTCCAAGCTGTGTTCTACTGTGTCTCCCCAAATTTCCCAGCTGGGTTGAGGACTAGTGGCCCACAGTGATAACCTGCTTAGCTAACACACTTTCTGTTACCTTCTTTGCCTTCCCTGTCTAATTTTCTCACTCCCCGCCAGAGTTTCCTAGATCTCCTCCCAAATAAATGCCTTATACTCACATTCTTGACCCAACGTTCCAACGTTGACTTCTGGGGAAGCCAACCAATGCACACCTGATGTCCTTGTTTGTCCTACTCCTAGGCCACAGTCACTAGCAGAGGAGGGACCACTTACTGGCAATGTCAACCTCAGCCCATCAAGAAAGCTATCACACATGCGCCGACTATATATGAAAAGAAATTTAAAAAATTAAAAAGTGCTAAAAAACCCTCCAAAGCTATCACACTGGCCCCACCCCTAGTGTCCTGTCTCTTTTGCACACCCTGTGAAAATTCAACTTTGTGCCTGTGAATTTTTCCGATTCCTTTATCTTATCAAGCACCACCTGGCCACCTCAGCACCAGGGATGGTGGAAGAGAGGATAGGGAGGGGGAGGAGGAAGGAAGATCCCCTCTTGCCCTACATATGGTTCTCCCCCTTTTTACAATAGCAGCCTGCTCGAGGCCAGTCCCCAGGTGTCCATGCCCCCAAGTTGGGCCAGTTGTCGGGCCAGTTGTCCCCTGCTTCATAGGACATGGCCACGCCATGGCCCTCCCCCACGTCGTCGCTGCTGCTTCCATTTGTCTCTGTCTACTCCTCCTAATTACTCAGGTCACTTTAGACTTAATTCTGTCTTCTAAAGTGTAACGCTGCCATAATTAGGCCATATGTTAATTAGCAAGATGACGTCTTATCACTCGTGAGAAATGTGGACCATCCCAGAAAGTGCCACGGAAAGGAGAGTTCAGCAGGAAGAGGGAGTCCGGGGAGGCTGGCAGCGACTCTGCTCAGCCCACACTGCCTAGCGAGCAGGGGAAAATGGCGGGATGCATGAGAGGGAGAGGATGGGGTCACACCAAGAAAAAGAACTCCACTTGACCTCTTTTCCACTCCAGGAATGAGCTGGAAGCCAGGAGGCACACCTGAGGCCAAGGAGCCACCAGGGATGGCAGAATCTTCGGAAGGACTGGCGGTGGCCGGGCCTGAGGTCAAGGCCCCACTGGAGTCTGTGGGCAAGGTAAGTGTTGGGTGTGCTCCCGTTTCTGATGCCTGAAACCTGGAGGGATGCCAATCAAAACTCAAGGCCAGTCTCTGCCTCTGTGGCCCCTCTACGTGCCCTCCGGGCACTCTGAAATACTGGGGTTCTGGTAGCTTGGAGACTATTTCTGTGTGCTGTTTACTAACTGAATGTTGCTTCCCCGTTTTCTATTAGATACACTGATTTTCTGGCATTCTTGGGATAAGAAAGTTGGAAAGAGGATTGGGCAGGTGGTGATGATTTCCTATTTCAGATAGTGTCACCTTTTTCACTCAGGAGACAATTTTCCAGGAAACTAATTACTCGGGGAATTTGTGATTGGGTCCAAGGACATGTGAATTATAAAGAGATCAACCTCCCTGTAGTTTGCTGTCAAAACCTGATGTGATGGGAACTTGTTCAGTCATCACCTAACTAATGGATGAAAGGGACTAGGACAGTTGTTTTAAGTTGTATATTTGTCTAGATCTCAAAAGGCATTTGACACAGGAATTCTCAAAGCATACCAAAGGGGAAACCCGAGGGGTCAAGTTTGGGATAATAATAATATTAATAAGGATTATTATCATCATTGCTAATGTTTGTTGCGTGCCTAGTATACTCCAGACATTTCAAGGCGTGACTTCTAACAGGTCTACCAATCTTTCAAGGCAAGTTTTTATTGTCCCCACTTACCTTGGAGTTCCTAGACATCGGATCACACTCAAAGATCGCAGTGGCAACTGAGACAAAACTGAAATCCATGGTATTTTTTTAAACTCTAAAATATGAGCTCTTGTCAGGACACCGGGGTCAGCAAACTTTTTCTGTAAAGCGCCAGATAGTGAATATTTTCAGTTTTCTGGCCACACAGCATGTGTTGTGACTGCTCAGTTCTGCTGTCGGCAGGCATAGGCAACATTCCTCTAGAGATGATACCTAAATGAGTGTGTGTGGCTAGGTGCCAATAAAACTTTATTCAGACACATGAAAATTGGTTGTCAGTGTATCTTTCATATGTCATGAATTGTTCTTTGGAATTTTTCCACACTGTTTACACGTGGTGAAGTCATTCTCCTCCCAGGCTATACAAAACCAGGTGGCAGGGCCGGGTCTGGCCCGCGGGCTGTGGTTTGCTGACCCCTGCACTATACGAAACTGCCTATCTAGCAATGTCTTCTGAAAATAATGGAGTGAACACAGCCGAGCTACCTATTTTACCAAAGGGAGCCACATTAGCTACAGGACAATAACTTGCACTCTGACTCTCCCTTCGCATCAAAGGTGAGATTTCGGAGCAACTCAGACACTCCTGGATCTTGCTGTCCTCATCCGTCAGAGGAAGCTCACTAACAGTGCCACTGTCCTCTGGTTCTAATGGGAGTGTGCCTACGCCGAGCGAGTTCCATGCAGTCAGAAGCGTAATCTAAGATGATTGCTTGGATGGCGCCATCATCGATATGAGGAAGTCTGGGGGACAAGCAGGTTTGGGGGTGCCAGCAAAGTTTGCTTGTGAACGAGTTAAGTTTGAGGCACCTAATCGACAGAAGTGGAGACCGTTGCATGTAGCAACCTAGAACTAGGAGAGAAGGCAGGACTGGAAATTGAAAGTTGGGAGTCAGCAGCACGTGGACTGAATCTGGCTGTGTCATGGCGCTGAGTCCAATCTTTGAGGGCAAGGGTTCATAACGTTTCATGGTTAACATTCGGGCTGAGATAATTCTTTGTTGTGGGGCTGCCCTGTCCTATCACGCACATTGTAGAGGGTTTGGCAGCAGCCTTGGCCCTAGCCGCTTGCCGTCACTAACACACCTCCCCACCCCACCCCCAGCTGTGACAACCAAACGTGGCTCCAGTCATTACCAAAGGTCCTCTGGGGCGAAAATCACCTTTGGTGCAGAATCACCATTTTAGGGAAGAGGCTGGGGATGGTCCACAAGGACTGCATGCAACTTCGGAGGTCAGAAGGCAGAGAGGAGATGAGAAAAGGGACTGAGAAGGAATGACCAGGGGAAGAGGAGAAGAACTCAGGTGTGGGACCCCAACTGTTTAGGCTGGAATTGTTGACGAAAGGTGGAGGCGGAGGTCAGACTAGAAGGAACACTTCCTAGCTCAGGGCTGTGCCCCAGGGAGCGCCACCTTATTTCCTTTATGGGACCCCCAGAGGTGGTCGGAGGGACAGGAGCACAGGGAGTATGAAGGTCGTACGTCTTCTGGCTGCATGGAGCCTGAAGACAGTGCGGTGGACAGTGTTTTCTGTTAGGGAGTTAAACTACATAGCAAGCTACAAGTAACATTTAGAAACCAAGAGAGAGACATGTCTCCTCTTCGTTCTCATTTTATTTTTAGAAATAATTCCCAGAGGATAAAACTGTTATTGTGTGAGTGCAGGAGAAAAATGAGAGCAGAAACCAAGGTGCTATGGTTTTGAGGAAAAGCAAAAGGGACTTCAACCCTGGGACTTCCGCCGTCCTGTGCTGCAGGACAGACCCTCGGTTTTACAGTCCCTTTGCTCACATCGTGCCTAATGGCAGTAAAAGAAAAAAAGAAGTGACCGGATTGCGTGAACTTACTCTTTACACATTTGAAAATTGAAGAGCTATGACTTATCAAAGGCCCCATTTAAAGGTTAAAAAAAAAATCAATCCCTCTCATTGAACTTAATGTGATTATACAAGAGAGCCTCTTAGCACATGCCTCATGCTAAAGGACCAGAAGAAGGGGAACCACCTGCTCTGACCTTTTGATTTAAGTCTTCTCACTCCAGAAACGGGGAATGATAAGTTGACCTCATGAGGTTATGGTGCAAAGGTGCCTAATGGTGCCCATTGCACAGTCGGGCTCCCGTAAATGTTTAAAAAGAAAAACAACGTGTGTCCTGGCTGTCGTGGTGAAAACACGTGACTAAACATGCCATGAAATTCCACAGAACTAGACAACGCACCCCACCCCCGAAAAGTGCAGCAAAAGAGTGAACTACAAATAAGATTATTCGTTCAGCATTGTATCAGTGTCAGGTTTGCAGGCTTTGGCAGTGGGCTATAGTTAGGTAAGATGTTCTCATTCGGAGAGGCGGCTGGGGGGTACACAGATCTGTATTATTTTTGCAACTTCTTGTGAGCCTTAAAAGTATTCCAAACAAGTACTTAAAAAGAAGCAAATCATTAGATGTTGAAAGAGATGGACAAGACCCCCTGTTGATGAATTTCGTGCAGCTCAGGATCATTCGGTTTTGTGATCTACTTTACCTTGTAGATTCATTTTTATTGTGATGGTGACTCATATCATGAATAAGCCAAATTATTAGCTTTTATTTATACATGACAAAACAGACTCTAATCACTATAGCTTAGACTAATGGCATAGATTATAATCCAGATCGTGAACCGAAATTGATCTTAATAAACATGCAGTCAGGAAGCCCAATGATAGGTGAAAGCCTGAAATTAAAGAGGATTACCAGTTAGTCTTTACTTTTGGCATATTTTATTTTTGGATGGTCCAGGACTATCTAAGCTTGCCAAAGAGTGAAAATTTTCACACAACACATCTTTAAATTCCCTGAGAAGTCGAAAGTAGTGGTGGCTTGCCTACTTTGTTAGGTGAGAATTTCTACTTCAGCAGACTTTGGGGAGGGCAAGCCTCCTCTATCTTGCTGATATGCCTAAGATGTGATCTATTTATATTACAAACCATATGCAGAGCCTGGCAAGCCTTTCTGTAAATGAGCTCATGGCTCTGCCCTAAAATAGGAGGCTGGGAGGGGGCACCGTAGACATTAGGAAACTTTCATAACCATTACACCTCTTGGTGCTGATTGAACAGGAAGGGTGAACAAAATCCATGAGCTCCGATGAAACAGATAAATAGCAAATACCTGTCGAGGGGAACAAAATGCTCTACTTGGTCTTTGCAGATCATCAAAGTCGAGTTCTTAAAGCCTGGAGTAGTTTTTAATGTGTTACCTTTCTTCGTGTAGTATACCAATTACAAGTACAGATAATGTCAGATGTGTCTTACTGATGGGCTCCTTGCACGAGGTGTCCAAACTTTTGGCGTCTCTGGGCCACACTGGGAGAAGAAGACGCGTCTTGGGCCACACAGTAAATACGCAAACACTAACGAAAACAAAAAAAAAATCTCATAATGTTTTAAGGAAATGTACGATTTGGTGTTGGGCTGCATTCATAGCCATGCTGAGCTACATGTGGCCCGCAGGCTGCAGGTTGGACACCTCTGATTCTTCATTCAAAGCAACCAGTATTTATGGAACATTTATCTAGTGTGAAGTGATTAGATTTATCTGTAGGGAAATAGAGAAGACCACTTGCTGACCTCAAAAGGCT
>PVKM010032372.1:0-16479 GCA_004027735.1 Carollia perspicillata
ACTGCACACTGGGGAATGAGGTGTGCTGGGCTTAAGCAACAAGCTGGTGAATAAGGGAAGGAGGCTGGGCAGAGGCAGGGAGGGAGGAAGAACCTGGTGGGAGGCCTCGAACCCAGAGAAGGGAGGCAGCCAACAGTCAATGTCAGTGCCTACATGGGCTGCCTGCCTGCTGGCACTGCAAACCCAGGAGGGACGAGTGGTGGGCAGGGCCTGGCAGAAGGAAGGTCTTGAAAGGGTGATGCTCAGAGAAGATGTTTATGGATGGCTTGAGTAGCTTAAATCCAGACCCCAGCCAGAGATCAGACTGCAGAGCAAGGAGTAGGGTCCAGCCCCAGGGGCCACAGACTGGGGTACACCAGGTGCAATGTCTGGGCCTAGACCAGGTGGTTTGGGGTTAAGGCAGGGAGCCAGACCAAGCCAAAGGGCAGAGACCACTGGGAGCTGGGGCAGCAGGTGGGGCAGCTGGCAGAGCTGCCACCCTGACCTGTGCAGCTAGGCCTAAGGCCCTGCAGACCACCCCAGCACATCCAGCATCTGCACAGAGACCGTCGTGGGGATTTTCCCAGCCCTACCCTCTGAGCTTCCAGCCAGGAAGGAGACATTGAGGTACAGGAAAAAATTACATCAGGAACTGTGTCAGGGGTCATCTGAGTGGACTCTCTGGAGGCAGCAAAGAGAGCAGAGCACACAATGAGAGCCATTTGGAGACAGGGTGGGTGGGGGGAGTCATGGCTGTGGACTCCAGATTCTGTCGTTAGCCACAACTTGTCCCTGTGGCCTTGATCTGAGCACAGGATCTCGCTGAACAATGTGGTGAAAATGGTACTTATCCTTCCCTGAGGGTTAGATGAAGCATGTGACCTGCTACCAGGAACAAAAGTACACAAAGAAGCCCATACTTCCTCCTGAGTAAGGAAATATAGACACCTCTCTGTTGTATACTTAACTTAGAGCATAGAGAATGGAGAATTTGGATGTTTCAATATTTTTAAGGCAACAGCTAAGGTATTAGGTATCTGTGGTGTATCAGACACTGTGCTAAGTGTTGCAGGAAAACAAGAATGCCTACAAGCTTACACTTTGAAGGACAGGACGGGGAGCTGACATCTGGTCAGGGAGATACATGCACAAGCACTTACAATGCCCAATGCAAGGGGGAAGGGAATGAGAGCTGAAAGAGGTTACATGCATGGAGTGGCTGCAGGGATGCAGAGCCAGGAACAATGCATTTTGACCAGGGAGATTCACAAAGGGACTCACGGAGCAGCTGGTGTCTGAGCTACATCATGGAGGAGAGCTATTATTGAGGATAATAGCAGGATCCAGCCAAGAGACCATCAACCGTGGATTCGGATCTTAAACCAACTTGTAAGGCTCTAAACTAATGCTTCCAAACCAAGATCATTCATCTGAAGCACCCACAAATCCTATCAATCATTCACAAATGACCGGCTCCCTTTCAGATCCCCTGTTTCAGGAGCCCTGGAAGTGGGGCCTGAGGGTTTGCGTGTTGTAAAAGCACCCCTCCCCCACCCCCAGGTGATTCTGATGAGCACCCTTGGTTAAGAGCCAATGCCCCAAACCAGTCCCAAGTTGTAGTGTGCTTAAAGGTTTCCTGTTGATCTTGTTAAAATTCAGATTCCTGGGCCCTCCCCTCAAACATTCGGATTCAGAGGGTCTAGAATAAGGCCTGAGATTCTGCATTTCCAACACATCCTTGGGCAATGCTAGTGCTGCAAGTCTGTGGACCACACTCCGAGTAGCAGGGCTCTCGATGTGCCCTGGCCCTTCAGTTTTTACTGGGGCAGTGGGACCCAAAGTGAAGATGTGCTGTTAATCTGGAAATACTTTGGAAAGCAAATGCATGCTCCTCCAGCTTGGACCTTTAATAAGTCACACACACCTGAAAGCACCTGCCTAGACAGGTGATATAAGGACACCCAGCAGGGTTCAAGACACCCACCTATGGCCTCTGTGCTTGCTGGCCCTGCCTCTAGGTCCCCTTTGGCCCCTGCTTCTCATGTTCTTACATTCCTGTTTTGATACCTGATGTGTAAAACACTCCTGGATCTTGTACATCTCTCCCCTGTCCAGGGATCTTAAGAATATATTCTGGGTCTTTTTATGGTCAGTCCACTGGAAGCTCAGCAAACAGGTGGTTCGGTTGCACCAGACTGGCTCGGAGAACACCTGAGGGCTGAGTGTGTTCTGCACTCCTTCTTTTCGACACTCACTCTGGAAAGATTGGCACAAGGACTTCGGGTCACATTTGTCCTCTACATGTTTTTGAAAAATATTTTTGAGAAGTATTGTTCACGGGAGCAATTTTTGAAAAATATTGTTCACAGGAGTAATTTGTGATCATTAGCGCGAGGGACCTCTTCAAAGCCCTTTTTGTGTTAGGAGAAATTACCTGCAGGGGATTGTTGTGCTAGCTGACTGACTCTGGGATTCCGTCATTGGAACAAGCTAGCTGTTGACAGATGTCACTCGCCTTTTAGAAACCTGGCGAAATAGGCCTTACATTGTGGGTTCTCATTAATACAGTGGATCTTGGCTGGTTGCCCCTATTCCAGCCCTGGGGATAGGTCTTAATCTCAAGAGAGCTGCCTTTCAGAAACAACGTCCAAGTGCATTTCAATTAAATTATACAATTTTTTCTTTTTCAAATTTTCTCTCTTTTCTTCCTTTTAAAATTAAGTCTTTTGTGCTGGGAACAGTGCTAGATGAGAAGCTGGAAATGAAGAGAGAAATTAAAATGGATCACCTGTATTCAAATTGCTTGGTGGAGGAGACACACACACACATCGTTCTATCTGCAACACACTGTGTTGTTAGACAGATACCAAGTACAGTGGACACTGCAGAAAGGGAGTGCTCATTCCTGGCTTCAGAACACAAGGAAGCTTTACAGAAAGAGATTCTGCCTTTTCTCACGGGAATGGTCAGGCTTTGAGAGGATAACAATATCCGAACACAACACAAGAAACATGGTAATTAAGAGAACTAAGAGAATCCAAATGTATCACATCTCCTAGATTACCACATTAAAGATCTCGATAGTACTAACTGTAGCATCAACAAATATCGTTTGACCACTTTATGCCACTCACGGTATTATATAATTTATATGCATTACCTACTTCAATGAAATTCTCCCAACCAGCCTACAAAGTAAGCGATAGTATTTCCCCATTTTACAGATAAGTGGACTGGGTTTAAAGAGATTAGGTAACTTGCTCGGGATCTTACAGTGCTGGAATTTGAACCCGGAAAATTAAACCAGTGACTATTAACCGACATTACTTGTTGAGCACCTGCGGGGCACCCAGCACTTTGGGTAAGTCATCTTTTCAATCTTTGAAACGACCCTGGGAAGCAAGCGTCACAGTGTTGTTCTACAGAGGAGGATGCACGTGCCAAGAGGCGAGTTTCACGCACTCAGACAGTCGATGGATGGAAGGACTCGAATTAGAAACCAGGTCTGTCTGAGTGCCAAAGCTCATCTTCTTTCAACCTTGCCAGTTTCTTGCTCCTTCATTAAATCTGCGAATGTCTTAACCCAAACGGATGGCAGTAAACACGGGTGCTCCAGACAGGCTGCCTGGGGCGAGCCACTTTCATAATGAAATGATTGCTTCACATTGGCTTAGGGCTGGAGACACACGAGACATGAATGAGTGCCTGGAGAAGGAAAGAAACAGGGAAACATGGGTTTTGGAGGGGCCGCTAAGGAGGTGAGACATTGAAGCTAGCTGGTAAATGACAAGAGATGGGTTTGGGGAAGTGGTGGGGTGTGCTGTATCAGCCAGGGACTCTGGAGTCCAGCAGTCCTGGGTTCTAATCCGGAGTGTCCTTGGCCTTGTTACCACACCTTTCTGAACCTCAGTTTTCTCAACTGTAGAATGGGAATATTGATACCTTCCTGGTAAGGAATGAGGTGAAGAATAAATGAGCACAGTCCATCCCATGGGTATGCAATAACCCATAAGTACCTTCTTGCCTCCCTGTTTGCTTTGGCTCCTGCTGGCTCTGATCGGGCTACAGGGAAAAAGAGGCTAATTTCTTGAGCAGGCAGGATCTGATTCCAGCAGGGTGGCCTCAGGCCACAGACTGGCTTGGGGGACTCCGGCATAAAATCCATCTGTTTAGTTCTTTCTCTAGGCCAAAATGCGAGTTTCAGGAGCCTTCCTCCAAACAGTAATTCTACCTAATTGGTTTGAAAAGCACTGGATGGATAAACATGCTGTCAGCCCACTACTGTAATAACGCCAGTGACATTTATGCCTCAAATAAGGATGTAGAATGAATGGAAATCCAACCTCAGGTACGCTGCCATCAATGACAGCCCAGACAAGGCAACCCTCACCACCTTCCCCATCCCCCAACCCCCGCCCTGCCAGCCAGGAAGTGTCAGCTTCTAGGGGTGCAGCCCACAGGTACAGCAGGTAGGGATGAGAGACACGGGGGCACCTGGACACTTAATGAAATGCTTGCAGGCATAATTAAGAAGTAGATTAGATTTGTCCATGACACTGAGATGTGGTAAGAACACAGGATGCTGTGCTGGGCAAGTTACTTAACCTCTCTGAACTCTGGTTTCTGCCCACGAGATGAGCACCATGATGCTTGGGGACAAAATGAGGAGGCTAAACAAAGGACCTAGCACTGTTCCTGTCAAGTTTCTGGAGCTCCAGAAATGTATTTTTTCTTCTTTTATATTTTTCCTTTCTCCTAGAATCACCCTTTCCTCTGTCCAAAGAGCCCAAAACCTGTCTGTGTATGGCCCGTTCATAAACCCAGGAGTACACCCCATTCACCCACTTATTCATTAATACCATTTTCTCACTTATTCATGAATTATGTTTTGGTCACTGAAAAAGTTCCAGATCCTAGCAAAAGAGCCACATATAAAAAGTAATCAGACCTCTTCGCTGCCCTTGGATTGGTCAGCGGTTGGTGGAAGACACTGCGTCGCATCAGACAGAATGCGTCGCATCAGACAACAAACAGATAGCACACTGTGATCAAGACAACTCGAGGAAGGTGTATTTACAAAGGGACTCATTATACAGCAGTGGGTGGAGCCATGGTTAATGTCACCACCTCTAGGGCCAATGGGGAAGGAAAGGAATGGATCCTGGAAGCCAACAGGAGAAAGCCGTGATCAGCAGGCTACCCTGAGAGGAGAGGTGACCTTCTTTCTGTCAAGCGACATAGGCAGCCAAGGTAACGCCCCGGGGGAGGGCCCAACCCATCGTGCTCTCCATTAGCTGACATGATCAGAAGCTCAAGGGCAACAGCTTGTTGCTTGGTCCACAGTGGCTGGCCCACCAGGGTGGAGAGCAAGGCTGAGAAGGGTGGAGGTTGGCTCTGAGGGGCAAACACAAGATGACCAGCATTTGCAGTGCAGTTGACTACAAGGACTTGTGACCCGGAATGGTCAGCCCGAGACTGGAGAGCTGGGAAGCCTTAGACGTCAGTGTTTAATTCCCACCATCCCTTCAGTTTCTTCCCCTTCCACTCCGTTCCCAAATTCACAGGGGAAAGCAGTGGGTGGGCAGTCATCTCCCAGCCTCCAGTCTGTGCTCCCGTGTCAGCAGAGATCTCTTTAACTCGTACATCTGTCTCACTTTTCAGCTTGTTGTCTTTCAGTGGCTTCCTATTGCCTTTAGGGTGAGGTCCAAATGCTGGGGCATGGCTGGTAAAGCCCTGCACGATCTGGCCCTTTCTTGCCTCTCCACAATCACTTCTTACACCTCTCTCCACTCCCCGCTTGTCCCACCTCATTCTCCCACCTCCATCAACACTAGGAGGTTTCCTGTCCCTGATTTCCCCTCTCCCTCTGGACCTTTGAACCTGCCAGTTCTCACCTCCACCCAGACCCCAGCCTGAAACATTCTTCCTCCTCCTCTTCGTCTGACTAATTCTTAGCTGACCTTCAGAAATCACGACCTGCTTAAACATCGAGAAAGATATAAAGAATAAAACTCAGACACCCACACAGCTACCACCTGTATTTAGTAAGTGTTGAAATTCAGCCACATTTGCTTCAGATCTTTTTTTTTTTTTAAGAAATAAAACATCCCGGATACCATGGAAGCATCTATTATACCTCGTCTCCTATTTCCTGTAACTCTGTTTTGAGGTTAGAGTGTCCTACCCATCCATGTTTTTAAATGTTTGCTAGATCTCTCGGCTTCACTTACTTCGTCCGCTCAACATTGTGTGTGTGTGTGTTGTTGTTTTGGCTTTGTTGATTGGATATAGTCTTAAGAGACTATATTGGCAGCTGACTTCCTTCTAATGATGAGGGTCAAGTAATGATGTCTGGTCCACATTTCACTTAAAAAGAGTGGCTTTCACAGAGATTTCATAAGCACCAACAAATACAGGGCCTTTCAAGTCTTTTTGCAGCTCCTCCCTCTCCCACTGTAACAGTGTGCCTGCTCACCTTCTGATAACCATGCTGGGAGGGAAGGCCGCCTTAGAGAGAAGGGGACAAGGCGGCTGTTGCTGCTGCAGCCTTCCCCTCTCACCTGGAGGGTCTCCTGTTTTCCTGTGGGCTAGCTGACCATCTCAGCTGCTGCCAATAAATACTAGAAATCCCCCTGCGGTTTGTATCCCTTTTTCATGTCTACCATTGTGATTTTATCAAATTTTCCATACTTACATGGACAACGCCTCTCAAAAAGAGGAGAGGCAGAAAGCTGGGAAGCTATTATTTAGTAGTTCTGTTCACAAAAACAAAGAGGAACATGAATCCATCACCAAATATCACCTAGTCCTGGAGCTTTGGCTATAAGTATGCTTGCATATTAATATATGTCCCAGAATACCACGCTGGTTCCACAGTAGCCATTCTAAGAAGCACTTAAGCAGAGGATCATGGTACATCATGCCAGGAGGGTTTCTCCTATCCTCAGTCCCAGGGGCCTTAAGAATTCATCAGCACTACCACCACCACACTCACAGTCAAGTGTAGGAATTGAGCTATGGTGACATGTGTAAATCTACTTCATTTATTTTAGTTGCTAAATCATATTCAAATCATTGTATGAATACATCACAACTTACCCATTTCCTATTGATGGACATTTAAATTTTCAATACTTTGCTGTCATCAATAATGCTGCAATAAAAAATATCCTTGAGCTCACATCTGCAGGATATATGTACTCAGAAGTAGAATTGGTGGATCACATCGTATGCATGTCAGTTATGTATGTATATGTCTATCCACCTACCTATCTGGATGGAACCGGTAGAGGAGTGGAATGTGTGGAGGCCTGAAGGAGAGAGGAGCTTCGTAAATATGGAACTGAAAGAGGTCCTTGAGTTTGTGGAGCATAGTAACAAGCAAGCAAGAAAGCAAGGGATGAAACTGGAGAGGGAGGCTAGGCATAGCTCATGTCTTTTAAGACCAGGTGAGAAGCTGGGCTTTTTCTAAGAGCAATGGGAAGGAGTGACCACTGATACCTCCTTCTTTCCCGTGAATGCCTCCTGGTCATGTTGTATGGAGAGTTTAGGCATCTAATTCAGTCTGGCTCTCCATCCTAAATCCAGCCTTCCTCCAGAAGGACTATAGGAACCCTCAACTCCAAAGACTTCCTTCAGCTTCCACTTCAGCTACCCGTTCCCAAGGACGCACTGGGCCTGGCCATCACCAGGAAAGGCTCTGCCCCTGGAAACTTACACCCACGCCTCCTTCTCTGCCCCTGCAGCTTCCTTCCTTTCCTCCTCCCTGGTTCCTCACGCGGTTCTCTTCCAAGTTGCTCTTTGATTTCTTCAAGACCCAAGTCTTTGATTTCTCAGCCATTCTCTGTCATGCAGTTCTCAATTCCTTTTCTCTGGCCTGAATTAATCTATTCCCTCAGCTGTCAACCTAGCCTCACCCACGTTTTCACCAGCCTGCTCCTGTTCTGCAATATTCCAAGTGTTCCCACATTGAACTATACGCACCTCCTTTTATGCCAGGACTGCCAAGGGCAAGGGCTGCAGGCCTGTCCCTTTATGAACTCGTGACTTCAGATGCCTACGAGGCCTTGGACGCTGCCTTTCTGGGCTGCCCTGGCTGTCCCTGTCTCCCCCGCTGCTCATTCTGCCTAGTAGTTATGTCTAATCTTCATTTCTCTCCCCCAGACTTCCCTTGCCTGTCCTCCCACTTCAGTCTCAACAAATGACCTGCTTCCAGGTTCAAAGTGAAAATAAAAGCCATCCGACAAGAACTCCCTTGTCCACCTGGCACAATACCTGCCCATGAATCTGTATTTGTACTCTTTTCCATCTTCTCTTCAGTAGCTGACCCTTGACCTTGTCTCCAAACCCCAAAGTTTTCTCCCTTCATGAGGAGGTTGCTCTATTGATTATCTATTCCCAAGAAGAAAGACCTTATGTCCCCTGTACCTAAAAAAGGACAGGGCACATAGCAGGTGTTTGAAAAATATTTCTTGAATAATTTCTCTCTTCTTTGCCCTCAACCTCTGTCTTTCTATTGATTCATTGCATCACCATTTAAACCTACTCAAGGTTTGTTCACCACTTAAAACAAAACCCAAGCCGAACCACGACAAACAGCTCTTGACCTGCGAGCCTCTCCCTCTGGCTACAGCTCTGTGTCTCATCCTCTCTGTCCGGCACGCACCTGAACAACTTGCCCAAGCGCCATCCCCATCTCCTCCACTCACTCCTGAGTCCCCCACCACTTGGTCTCACCTCTCCCTGATGACTTCATCTTTGCCACGCACAATGTGCACTCTTCGCTTCTCAGAGTACCTGTCCTCTTGGCAGCGATTTACCTTGCTGTCTTCCCTCTTCTTCAAAACACTCTGTTCTTCTGACTTCTGTGACCGCACACTCTCAACCCTTCACTGCTCTGGTCTCCCTACCTTGGCCTTTCCCTCCTGCAACCCACTCTGTGCTCCAGCCAGCCAGACCTCTCTAATGTAAATTGAATGGAGACCTTCCCCTCAGACTCTGCATCGTTTTGCTGTCCTCTGGATGACACCCAAGTCCCTCTGTGTGGTTGTCAGACTCAGCTGGCCAGGCCTCACTCACCACACTGGTTCTGAAACCTCGTAGCCAGCACCATCTGTGCCATCTGCTGAAGGGTTCTAGCCCTTGGTCCACGCCATGCCTTCTGGTTATCTGACCCTTTATCACTTTCTCCAGCTGCTTATTTGGTTTGCGGACCACAACCCTGCCTTGACCCCGGGTGATTTAGACCTCCACTGGCTAGGCCTAATCTGAAGCCTGGATTGGTTTTGTGTTCCCAACCTTGTGCCAACTCTGAATAATATCATTTATTCTTAAGATCTACTTTATAGTTTGCAAAGTGCATTCACATTCATTTTCTCATCTGATTCTCTCAACAGCCTTGCGAGGTGGGAATAGCCACTGTTATTTCCATTCTACAGCGAAGGAGACTGAGGGTCAGGGACTTTCAGTGACCTTCCCAAGGTCACACAATGATAGATACTGGATCTATGACTTGAATCTAGATCCTATGATTCCTCACCCTGACTCTTGTCTGTTTCCATACTCTCTCACTAGGCCCAGTTCCAACTTCAGAGTGGTATCCTGTTTCTGAGACCAGCTGAGGGTAGCTGACCTCTGGATCTGACGCCCATGTGCTTTTAGAGGGCTGCTTGCCAGGCTCCCCTTGCACCCCCATGTTAAAGATTGGCCTGGTAATGAGAATGGAGAGGGAACAGATGAGGGGAACACTCCACAACAAAACCCCCTCGTGTTTGAGGATGAAATGTTTTCCGTTCCTTGACTCCGCTTCCCTAGTGAACAGTGGCTCTTCTGCTGACAACATGAAGAATAAGTTACTAGGGAGGATGGCCATGAATGAGGCAGAAGTCTATGGAGAAATGGCAAGGAGGCAGAGTAGGTGGAAAGTCTTTTGGCTGAAGGAAGACATGTCACAGAAGAAAAACTATTGCTGAGCAGTGTCCCCATACTACACATATCCTCACAGCCTCCCGCTGCCTTGAGCCCAGGTTGCTTCCTTCTGTCCCTGATTAATGAAACTGACATCACTGGGCCTGACATGTTGTGAGTGTGGTGTGGGCTCCATCAAGCCCACCATCTGCTTTGAACTACTTTTCAGCTGCCCCTTTGATTGCAGTTGTGCCTGAGTCTTGTCAGCATGGGTCCTCTGACATAGCCACACATCTGGGCTGCTTCCAAAGGAGCTGGAGGGCCATCAACCTGAAGATGGTCTGAGAGCACAAGGTCAGACAATGTCACTGAGTATCACTATGTTTGCAAAGAAGGAAGTGAGGCAGAGCTGACTTGCCTGACCCTGTGGGGTTCTATTCAAGCAAAGGCCAGGCCTCTGACCCAAGTGAGGTGTCTTCCTAGCTGGGTGAGCTCATCCAAGTCACTAAAACTCTCTGGGTCTTTGCTGCCTCATCTGCATGAACATTGGGATTACAGGACTTTACTGTCCTGAAGTCAGGAAGCAGACAGGATATCATCTTTTTCCTCTCTAGGGCTGCAGGACTTGGTGCAATGGTTTGGTGACTGCGATGGCCCAAGTTATGATTTATAAATTAGAAGCTAGAATGAAATAAGTAGGTGTGCTAGGCTGAGTAATGGCCCCTGAGATGTCCACATCCTAATTCCCAAAACCTATAAGTATTACTTTATATGACAAAGGGAGTTTTGCAAGTGTGGTGAAGTTAAGAATTTTGAAGTGGTAGCATATTCCAGATTATCCAAGTGGATCTAATATAATCACAGGGGTTCTTATCTATTTATCTTATTTTATCCTTACCTGATGACATTTTTTCTATTGCTTATTTTTTTTTTAAAGAGAGAGGAGGGGAGAAAGAGCTACATTGATGTGAGAGAGAAGCATTGATTGGTTGCTTCCCATCCATGTCCAGACCGAGGATCAAACCTACAACCTAGGCATGAGCCCTGACTGGGAATCGAACCTGTGACCTTTTAGTTACAGGATGATGCTCCAACCAATGGAGCCACACCAGCCAGGCCTCACAGGGGTTGTTATAAGAGAAGCAGGAGATCAGAGAGGAAAAAACAGTATGATGACAAAAACAGTGGTGTGATTTGAAAAGAGAGGAAGGAAGCAGAAGCCAAAGACTATAGGCAGACACTGGAAGCTGAAAAGGCAAGGAAGTAGATTCTCTTCTCAGAGCTTCCAGAGAGAACGAGCCCTGACAACACGTTGACTTTAGCCCAGAGAATCTGATTTCAGAGTTCTAACTTCTAGAACAGTAAGAGAATAAATGTGCCGGTTTAAGCCGCAGAGTTTGTTGTAATTTGTTACAGCAGCAATAGGGAACCAATATATCAGGACTACTCTTATTCATTAGCATATTACTTACATCCCGATTATATGGCCCAATTCAAGGCACCCTGTCCAAGAGCCATACTCTGGGAGAAACCCCCATTAGAGATGTTATTTTGGCCCATGAAATTCCCCCCATTAAAATGCATTCCCCTTCGCAGCAGCACTGGCCAGTAGAAATAAAATGCAGGCCAGGCAGACAATTACAATTTTCCTAGTAGTCTCCCCAAAGGACTAAAAGCAAGTGAGATTCATTTTAAGGATATATCTTATTCAACCCAATACATCCAAAATATTACCGTTTCCATCGCCATCAATAAAAATCACTGTCCCGAGACTCCGTTGTTGTTTTGCAGTACGTCTTTGGACTCGTGTGTGTGTTTTACATGCACAGCACCTCTCCGTCTGGACAGGCCGCCCGGGGTTCCGGGTCCAATCAGCACAGTTTTCAAAGGGTAAGACTGTCAACTCCCGCAAGCAGACGAATTCATCAGGCTCTGTCTAGATGACCCTGTGTAGATGAGGGCCTGGGGACAGTGATGGCTGTGAGAGGCCTGCATAAAATGTACAAGAGACACTATTGTGAATGGTCACCCTGTGTCAAGCCCAGAGGTGGGTGAGAATCAGGGCTAGAATTCAAGGGCATGGGCTCCCTGTCCAGGGGTGGGAAAGCAGGGAGTGAGCTGAGCACAACAGTTGCCATATATTGCTGTGTATACTGTGTACTTTTCTGCTCAAATTTTTGAGGGGAAAAGGAGGATGCACGTTATACATGGGCATAATGACTACACACCATGGATATGATAATCCTGTGTATAATGCACATAAAAGCGCGGGTGCACATTATACATGGCAAAATACGGTAAGTTCCTGTGTGTGCACTGTTCTCTAACTTGATCTACTTAGTAATGCATACTTACTGCTAGTTTGCTCCTATCCTTCAATATTCTTCAAGTACCTACACTTAACTGATATTAATATTATGGGATATTTACTCAGTACTTGACTTTAGGTCATTTCATCTTTGTAGTCAGCAAGATACCTGAGCCTCTGCCAGACCCCAAACCTCAGTGCACTGGGGTCCAGTCTTCCCAGTGTCCCCTTCCTCACTACCCCCCAAGGGTCCTTGTCATTTCAAGGAATTTGCTTCAAATGTCCTCTGGGAGACAGACTGGAACAACAGAATTCAGGAACTTGCAGGGTATTTTGGATTTTGAATAAAATATTCAATGTGAAATGCCTGACCCAGAGCTTGGCATATAGTGGGACCAAGTCTGAGAGAAACTACTAATTTGTGGCTGCTAATAAATGGCTGATATGAGCCCACTTGGGCCTTCCAAGGTCACACTCCAGAGCCAGCCCTGCTCTGTCCAGTCTGCTGGGCCAGGCTTGACTTTCCTTCCTACCTCCTCTTTGTTGCTATCCTGTCCTTGGCTCCCTACTAGACCTATGGCTCAGGCTTCCCCTGCCAACCCGGAGCTCATCTCCTCACTCCCTTCCTAACTTGCTATATCTCCCACTGCTCCAGATCGCCTACCTGTCTACTGGCCATAAAACCCCTCTGGTCCTCTCTACCCCTTACCTGGGCCAGGATGTAAGAAAGATGATGGTGATACCCGTTTAATGCTTATATATGATAGGTAGTGTTCTGATGGCTTTGCCCATATTAACTTTATGATGTATGATCTCCATTCACTGTAAGCGCCATTGAGTACAGAGAGGTTAAGTAACTTGAGAGAGGCCACACAGCTATTGTGAGTTAGTTTTGAAGCCAGGCAGTCTGACTTCAGAGTCTATGAACATACTCATCACATTAAACCATCTCTGCTCACACTTCCTGGAGCCTGGTTCAGAGCATGGCATGAGGTTTGAGGTCAGTAGAAGCTGCTTGAGTGAAAGAATGAATGAGTGGCTTCTATGGCTCTGACTCTGTATCAGTCTCTGTTAGGGATTCATCTGAAGGGACAGGATTGGGGCTGGGGGTTACACCCATCTCCCCAGGGTGATAGCCAAGGAATATTCTGGTACCACAGGGCCCGAGGAGGTGCAAACAGCCCGAGGGGCTCCCTGGTTGACCTGCGGGCCTCTGAGATGCTGGATCCTTAGGGTCCAGAGTAGTGAGTATATGTGGGGGCAGGGAGCTGCTGCAGAACCCAACTCCTCACCTCTAGCTCTCCCCATATCCAGGCTTTGGCATGTTACCCTGAAGTCAGGAGGGGAAAACACTGAAGAACAGGAGGAGGATGGAGCCTGAGTTTTGCTTCTCTCCAGGGTCAGCTGTCATGACAGAGGTGGGAGGCCTGGGGCCATATAGTCCAGTCGTAGAGGAGGTGTGGTGTGAGACAGAGAGGCAGGTGCAGAAAGGCCAGGTTTCAAACCACGCTCATAAGACAAAAACAAAGGAATTCTTTTTATTTCTTACGATATTTTTACAAAAGGCATCTGATGTGATTTTGTGATGCTTCCTTTGAAAGCCACTTACAGATAAGCATTCCAGGCAAAGCAGAATTCATTTTTAGGTGTGGCCAGGAAGAAAGTTGAGAAAATGAAATGTCGAAACCTGGAGGGGTTTCCTTTTGCTGATGAGGTGAAATTCAGAGCCCTACGCTGGGCATTGCAAGTCCTCCAGTCAGCACCTGTCCATCATCGCCTCCTGGTGGAGGGGTCCACCAGTGCCAGGAGCCCCCCCCCCACCACCACTGATACCAGTGAAACCAAGGTTCAGACAGGTTAAGATGTCTGTCCAAGATCATTCAGCTGAGGGCACTGACTTCAGTCAGAGGGCCTGAGTTCCCATCCTGGCCTGTCTACAGACAAGTCATGTGACCTAGTGCAAGGAATTTAACTTCTTTAAGCTGTGGCATCCTTGTGTGAAATGTGGGGACAATAATAGTTACACTCTCAGAGGGTTGTTGTGGACAATAAATGAGCAAGTACATGTGTTTAGTACTGTGTCTGACACTCAGAAATTTCTCTGTGGAGCTTAACTAGAAAGTTATGTATTAATTTACAGAGTAAGAGGCAGAAGCCATATTGGAAAGTTGTGGAAACTTGGTCACAAATCCCCCACCCTGTTTGCTCACTGGCCCTGGACACGGGGGCTGCCGTAGTTCCCCACCACTGTGTCGCCAGGATGTGAGATCCTCAGCTAAACTAGGCAAAGCCTCGGATCTGAACCCAGCTGGGACTGGGTGTTCCACAGGCAGGCAAAATGGGCTCCCAGGTCAAGGGCAGGGCCAGCCTTCCTGAGTGTTTACTGACTCACCAAACATTCACTGAGAAATCTCAAGGCGTGATTGGAAATGGGCACTTGGGCCTCTGCACACTTTTAGAGGGTCTGTGTGAGTCCTGAGTACTCAGGTAACCAGAGTCCTGGCTTTGCCCCCAAATAAGAAAGAGAGCCCACTCTACCTCTATTGTCTTAACTGCCCGTTCCAGGTTTGAATATTTCTACCATTCAAATCCATATTGTATATAGTTGGAATCATAATAAGTATACAACTTCATGTTTTGTTTTTGTGATTTAAAGCAGCTCTTTGGCCAAATCCGGCCACTACCTGTTTCTGTAAATAAAGTTTTATTGGAACACAGTCACGCCCATTTGTTTATATACTACCTGTGGCTGCTTTCACACTATGCGAGGCAGAGTTAGGTAGTTGCGACAAAGACTGCAAAGCCAAAAATATTCACTATCTGGCTCTTTACTTGGCAGTTCTCGATTTAGAGAATTATAAAGCGGCTCCCATATTATTAGACAGTCTTGCTAGTTATAAGAGTTAACGGCTATAGGACGCTCCACTGGGTGGCCCATGATTTACAACTCAGCACTTCCCAAGTGGTCCGATACATTTGCTAGCCCGGATAAGTTGCAATAAAGATCTTTGTGCTTCTGCTGAATGACTTCCTTAGGAAAAATTCCCACATGGATTCTTAGGTCAAATCATCTGACACTCTTGCCAGAGGTGGGTGAAATTCTGTCCCTGTCGTGTGTGTTTGTTTTTACCCTGTTCTAGAAATTGACTTTTCTGGCTCCCGACCCACTGATAGCCCCAGCTGGATTCAGAGTCTTGTTTTTTAATTTCCCTTTGCTGAACCCTCCCATTCAGTGCACCAGAGGCTGTTCTTTAGCACTTGCCCCGACCAGCCGTATGTCCCACCATTCTTCCTCCACTGCCATTGCTCCCGCCCTCCTCTGCCGACCCTTCTGGACACAATACTTCTCTTTCCTCTTATATCCCTACTCACCTTTCATTTCCAATTCCCACAGTCCCAAAGGCATCAAGCATGCGGCATAGATCTCTTAATGAACCCCAAAGTGGGGCTCAGGCTGGAAAGCCCACCCTGATCACGGGAAAGGCGGAGATCCATCACTGGATCCCGCCCCTCGGGTCCAACACGAACCTGGGCATCCAGGCCCCGGGGCTTCTTGTCTAGAGGATCCACGCATCTCTGCCTACAGCCTCACTGTGGTCGCTGCCCGCAATTCATCTCCACGTTTCCCACATCCTCCAGCCCCTCAGAAACTTTCCACGTATTGGCTTCTGATTTACTGCAAACACAGACTCTTTCTGTGGGAGAGTGGCTAATAAAAAAGGAAAAACTTTAAAAATGGCCTTTTGCCGAGCACTGCTTGACAATGAATTTTTTAAATTGTGGCATTAGGAACATATGCAATTATTTTCATCGAGCTGATCTGACATAGTAATTTGGGCCCTAGAGGAAGCCAGGTCATTCTGGAAGGCCAGGCCCCAGTGGTTTGGAGCCCCCAGCCAACAAAGGCATCCCCCCGCTTAGGAACCAGATGGGCAAGTTCCTTTCTGGGAAGCCTGACCTGAAACTGGAGGCTGGGGGTCCCCATCTGACGTCCCACTCCAGGGAGAGCATCTCTGCCCACAGTCATCCTGCTCTGCTCACAAGGAAAAGGGAAACGGGGACAGAAACCTCTTTTCAGGGAACTGATTCATCAGAAATGTCCACCCTATTAGGAGCTGAAAACTCGTCTCCTTCATTTTTTCCTATTGGCCCTAATTTTGCCTTCTGAAAAGTGCTGGAGAAGTCCTATCTGCCTCCTTCGTAGCCGCTTTTGCATTTTTAAGGATTAAGATCCTGTCTCCCTCTAATGTTTTCCTTTCAGCCTAAATGTTTCCAGTTCTTTTTAA
>PVKM010032373.1:0-16423 GCA_004027735.1 Carollia perspicillata
TCTCTTGGTAAGGGCACCTAACGTGTACCTTTTTAGTAAATTTTAAGTATACAATACTGCATTGTTAACTGTGGTCATTGTGCTGTTCATTAGACCTTATGTGATACATTCATCTTGCCTGACTGAAACTGGGTACCCTTAGACCAATGTTTTCCCATCCCCCCATCCCCCAGCCCCTAAGATGAAAGTGCATCTCTCTCCAGTTCCCTTGTTTATACCCACATTAGTGCCATTTGTTTGAACAGGAGGGAGGTGAAAAATTGATGGATTCACAATCAGAGATGATCCAGCCAACATTTTCTGTCTGTAAAAAGTGAAACACATTTTTGAACTTCTGACTCATGGGACTCGAACCAAAGGCTTTCAGCCTTAGTTAAGCCTTAACTCTTCTTGAAATGGAAAATATTTTTTTGACAACCTATCTTCCTTCCTAAAATTCATGCTTTAAATAGTATTCTACATATGCAGATGTTTGCGTTTAGTTACTACTAAATCTTTTCTAAATTTTTATTTGTTATGATGTAAAGAAAATATTTTATTTTATTTTTGTACACTTCTTTAATTTTACTGAACACATTGGATGGTTGTTTTAAATTTTGTTTAAATGTTCTTTGAACCAAAATATTTACAGAACAAGGAGTTCCTCTAGCCCACAGATTGTTCCATTTGTTGTGTTTGAGTGTGGAAACATTGGGAATGACAGCACAAGACCATGCGCGGAGCTTTTTCATAAACAACCTAATAGCATTGTCTACTGCGGTTTTTGTTTATTAAAGGTGTCAAAGGCTCCTTTGCTATATTTAGGTTAAATCTAAATTTCTTTACTCAAGCATGCAAAATATTGTTTGTTTCTGGTTGGGAAGAAAGCAGTATGACCAAATAAAAGAATTGTGCTTGGCTGGAAACGATTATTAAAAGAGTCTCAATTTCAAGAAGGAAAGAAATTGTAATTCTGTTTTTGTGTTTTTTCCAAAGGGGCTACAAAAATGCTAATATTTCGTACCTTTTTAAAAAGTATTGTGTGTATTTCTGCCTTAGTCTGTGGGCATTAGTTGGTAAATGACTTTATCTTTTAGTTGGAATTTTTAATTGATCACGTACTAGTTGAGCAAATACATTTTAATAATAATAATAATAATAACTATTGTGGCTGGGCACTGTGCTTTCTATACCTATCTTGTTTTTCTAAGAGCTTATGTTATATTTATTAAATGTTAATAATTGAGTTTAAGAAATATATATATCTACGATAGCTTTAATAAGGAAGCAAGAATATGGGATGGCCATCACAGGCTAGAGTGAGCCCAGTGTTTGTGACAATTGAGGACAATGGCCTTAGAGCGTCAGAATATTTGTGTTGAAGAGTGGAGTTGGATGGTTAAGATTTGAATATCATGTAAGTAGATTTAGAGTACTTTAATGACAAATTCACAATTGTGGATTTAATCTAATAGGAATTATGTACTCATTCATGTAATATATGTGTGTATGTATTAAATTGTACATTCTTAAATGGAAAAAAATTGAGAGTTACAGAGTTTTATGCTTTATTTACTAAGGAACGTGAAAATGTGTTTTATTATTTTTATTTTGAAACATTTTATTTATTTATTTTTAAAGAAAGGAGAAGGGAAGGAGAAAGAGAGGAAGAGAAACAGCAATGTGTGGTTGCCTCTCACGTGGCCCCCACTAGGGACCTGGCCTACAACCTGACTCCCATGTGCCCTGACTGGGAATCGAACTGGCGATCCTTTGGTTCTCAGCCCGTGCTCAATCCACCGAGCTACACCAGCCAGGGGGTGAAAATGTGTTTAAGATATAAATTTGTAAAACATTCTAAATGTAATGCCAGTGTTTACCACTGACATGTGACTTCCTGTGGAACCATTATGGCAGAGATAATATTATAGAAGATCCCTTGCCTAGTAATTATGTTGTTTATATTGTTGTAATAGAAAAAATAGAAATTAATTAGAATATTGAACTATATGGGATAAAAATAATATTAGGTAAGTTGTTGTAGTAATGTATGTGCTATTTTTTTTCTAAATCTAGCCTGGGGTCAGCACTGGTAATCATCCTTAGTCTCTTCTTTTTATCCTAGATCAACTCTCTTTCTCTATCATGTGTTGTTATGGTAATTTCTTTTTTCTTTCTCTGCTTCTGGTCATTCCAGGTTTTGTTAAACCTATTCTTTGTGACTGGAGTTAATTTAATGTGCTTCCGGAATCGTCAGACAATCCCTGTTTAACTAACCTTTTAATTTTATTCCAACATTCTCTGCAAACATTCTTTATATAAGAAAAAAATGGGCTACTTGACTATGCCGGAATATACCTTGTGCTTTTTCTACATTTTTTTCGTATCTGAAATAATTTCTCAATATCCTTGTTTGTTAAAGATAATATTTATTTATTGGCTGGTTCAAAGTCCTTTTTCTTGATGGTGTCATAAATGAAATTATTTTGTTTTAACTTACATATGGTCCTTGGCTCTACATGCCAATAGCAATTTTGTGCTCATTTGTAACAAAGTTGGTTGTTTATGTTCATGCTTGGTCTTCCCATCTAATTTGTAAACTCTTTTTTTCTCTATTTTGTTTTTCTCCTAGCATCTGAAAGTCACATCTGTGTCTCTGTGTCATGCTGGCAGAGACCTTCAGCGAGTCATCTCGGAGCAATGCTACAATTTTGTTTGTGTGAACGTAAGTCATAAACGTAAATGACGGAAAGCACTTGAGGGTCTTAGTCTTATAAACATAATGTGGAAGAGGCCTTATGTTCCTCGATTATTAAATATGTGACTTGAAGATTTTGATAGATGAGCTGTATTTTTTAATATGTATTTGGAAACTTTATTTTTCATTTTTTGAAATAGGAAAATAACATTTCCTATTAATGAGGAGATGGTGATAATAATTCTTTAGACAACATGTATGATTTTCTGTTTTGTTATAAGCAGATAAGGCTGCATAGGTTTAAATGAATAAATAGTACAAATTTTAGTAATTATAAACTTATGGATAGTCTTTAAAATAGATTAAAATTAAAAAACTGGGCTTTATACACATTCTGAATGATTATGTAAAAGTTCTGCATGTTTTCTCCTTGAATTAGCTTTTAAATCATTTAAGAACTTCTTTTAACTCCCTTTTATCTGTCTGGTCTTTCAGGTTATGACCTCTGAATCTGAAGAAACCCAGAAATTACTGAATATAATTAAAGAGAGTAATCTTTCCATTTTGTATCCTGTTGTTGTTATTTCAGTAAGTGAATTAATGCAGATTTTTCGCTTTAAGCATGTGCTTTCTTTTGGGAATTCAACTTTTTATTTAACAAAATTTTATCAAGCTGGGGAAATCCATCCAAACCCCAAAGGAGAAACTCTTCTATGCAGACTTGTGAGCTTACTCTCCTGCCATGATTGCTATTGACTGCCTGCTCTTATTTGCTTGAAGACAGGTTTGAAAAAGTGAAATTCAACCTAGCAACCAATTTCATTTCATTTTCTTCATTAAAATCTGAACGTGTGTTGCTGAGTTGACTAGTCTGGATAATGTAAAAGAGCTTTATTTAGAGTATTATCAGGATGCATTTAGGGAAGAATTCCTGAAGTTCAAAAAAATGAGTGGAAACATCAGATGGAAGAAAATTTACTCTTAGGTTGTCTTCTCTGTTCTACGGATGGACAAAGCAGAGTGAACAACAGATTGAGAGAATTCCTAGGAGAAGAGCCCATAAAAATTTGGAGGGAGATTTCTGTGAAAGACTATAACTGTCACATTTAGTATAGCATTTAATTGTGTAGCTTAGGGGAATATCAGAGAGCAAAACCAGGAAGAAAGCACATCAGAGGCCCAGCCTACTGCAGGGGCTAAGGAGCTGTATTAGGTTTGCAGCAGTTGCTGTGGGAAGGGGTTCCAAACAGGACATTCTCAAAACAAGTGCCTACCGATGCCACGTTCCTAAAGCTCTGGCCTGTTCTATAGTGTGGTGATTTAATTCTTGTTAGGTAAGATCATTCATACAGAGTAAAGATAATTTGCACTTCAAATAGGTAATTCTAGACTAAGCAGTGCAAGTAGAAACAAATTAGCAATCGAAGGAGGTTTATTTCACTGTCCTGTTGTACTTAGTTATATGCCCCAAAGATAAATTCCACATGTGACTGATTTTAACAGCTATATAGATGTTTTCAGTGAGATTTTTTAGGAACATTATGAAATGTACCCAGTGCTGGAAGGCTCTAAGGCTCTGTAGGATAGTGATAAGTTCAGAGTCCTGTGTTAGGCTCTTTATCCCTCTGTCCACATTGTAACTTGCTTAGAAATTTCATCCGGTTCATGTTCCCAGATATTATTCTGAAGAGGCAGTACAGCCCTGTGATGAGAAGTTACTGTACTCGAGCTTACAACTCAGAATGCCTCGGTTCCTTGATCAAGTTTCTGAACTTTTATGGAGCTTGCTTTCTTCATTTTGGAAATGAGGCCAATAACCCTTCCTCTTAAATCATCAAGGCTTAGAATGAATGAATGCAAATTGTAGTTGGCATCACAGTGCTGGGCCCTTGGCGGGAACACAATGCTAGTTTCCTTTACCAGGCAGCTCCTTTTATTTACGGTTGGGATGGGATGACTCAAAGTTTACTTCCATAGCTTTAATCTGATTCCTGAGCTTCCGTCATGCATTTGCCTACTTACTGTTAGGTACTTCCTTTTGAGTACTTAGCTATCTTCTCACACCTGGCTTGCCAGATTTATCCCAAAAGCACAGTCTGCGTCAGTTGACTTCTCTTACTGGCAATGTCACTGTGGCAGGTACCCAGGTGGGAATCAGTGTCACTTTTGAATTTGCTTTCTATCTGTTTCCTCTGCTTCTCTTTGTCAAACACACACAAACAGTTGTTTAAACTGTTTATTCTTCTATTTCATTTCTACTGTTGTAACTCAACCTCAGTCCTTTGTATTGCTTCCATAAATATTTGAATTTAATTTTCTGGTGACTACTGTTGAGTACCATTTTACGTACCCCAGTAAACGCAAGACGGTTTGGCTACCCGGTGTTCTGTAGGGACTCAAACTGAGGGAAAAGATGGACAATCCTCTAGTGAGGGAAGAAATGGCTCTCAGAACTAGTGTGAGAGTACTATAAGTCTGTATACTGTGAATCAACATACTATAAACACTGTAAATACTCATTTTAAATTGGAGAGTTATCACTCCATAATTAATATTTGCATGCCCATTGTTTTCTTATTGTGTAAATAGATTCACTGTGCTGATATTAAGGATGTTATTAAAATTAACAGGAAAATGTCACTGGAACATGATACAGAATATGCATCCTTAGGATGAAGCAAATCACTGGGAAGGTAAAGAATGGGTATTTAGTGTAGCTAGATTTTATTTCAGGTTCTACATGAGTCTTGATTGTTAAAATGTCAGTTCTCTTTGGCTCTTACGAAAGTGAACTGGGTTGGGAACATTGAACGGATGAGTTTTTTGTTTTCTAAGGTAAACTAGTGTAAGTAGAGCCTACTGCTTTAAGAACCACATAAAGAAAGGAACAAAATTTTACACGAAGAGTAGAAAAAAATAACTGGGACTTTATCTTTAAAGAACTAAGGTATTTATTAAAATAATTTTATTTTATCTTCTATTTAAGAAAATTTGGTTATGCTTGCAAAACTGAATTTTTTTGCATAATTTCGTGGACATTATAGGATGATATATTGTGATGTCTTTCAAGTGGTCATTTTTCCAAAATATTTTGGACATTTTTAGTTTTGTAATAATATCCTTTGTTAATAGTAATTTGATGTTCAACATGTTCTTTTGGAGCTCTATTCTTATTTTCTTTTCATATATTTTAAATTGTGTAATTTTGCCAAGTTTTCATTTGTTGATGGCATTGAGTATGATTTAAGGAGTTTACAAATGTTAATTTGATTAACTTTATGACACCCTAGTTTCTGGTAGCTGTAACCTAATTTGATTGTAATTATATTAAATTATCAGAATTTTCCAAATTTCTACAGTCGACTCGAGACCAACTGATGGTAATGTTAACTACTTGGGCTGAAGTCGATGCCGGCATTCAAAAGGGCAGAGACGGTCGGATGGGGTCACTTGAGCAGTGATCTGTTCTCAGTGAGTCTTGGTGTGTGTAGTTTGTATCATTGCATGCAGTTTTTAAGGGCAAGCCTTTGGAAGCAGATACTCAGATCATGAGCACACCTTGTACTAGGAGAACACTTCCTACTTGAAAGAAAAAAAAATGAATAAAAAACAAACACTGTTTTTATTTCAGACTGGTTGGCAAAAAGGAACTTTAAAAATTTAGATCCCTTTCTCTGTCTTTTAACAAGAAAACCTTATGAACATTAGAAATCAATACTTTCTTTTGTAAAGTTAAATACGGTAGGGATTATGTTTGAGAAGTCTTTTCAGATGCCGTTTAGTCTATTGTATAAATGATCATGGAGCCAAAGTTTTTATCCTGAATTGACTGGAGTTATTGTTGTTAGCCTTCCCTTATTTGCGGTCATCAGGGGGTATACAGTATGGCTAGCATCTTTTCCAGTGGCCACTCTCAAGAGGACAATGTGGACACTCTATTTGGAATCACCTGATACAATAGCCATCGCCATGGGACATGTTCAGTTTTCTATTTTCTACCCCTTTTATGTGTTTTTGTTCACTGCTTTTAAATAATGATGAACAATTATTCAGTAAAGTGATATATGTATTTAAATACTATAAGCCAATTTAATCAAATTTCTGATATAAAAATCACTCCAAAAGAAGGTAGTCTTTTTACCTAGGCTAAGCAAAACTAAACAGTGCCCAAAGTGAATTATAGACTGAACTCTTGGCTTAGAAATTAATGATCAGAGAGCTTTTATTTTTCATAACAACGGGC
Organism: Carollia perspicillata; assembly: GCA_004027735.1. Classification (NCBI taxonomy): domain Eukaryota; kingdom Metazoa; phylum Chordata; class Mammalia; order Chiroptera; family Phyllostomidae; genus Carollia; species Carollia perspicillata. Next base: position 6,921 of record PVKM010032373.1, read on the forward strand.
AAGAGAGTTTCAGGAGACAATACTACTATAGCTGTTTTCTCATCAAGATTATGTAAAACTGCAGAAGTAATACCTTCACCAGTTCTGAAAGTAAACTAGGGATTCTAATTTATTTGGATCTGGCAAGATTTTCACAAAGCATTCTTATTTAAAGCTTATTTTTTTCAATGATCATAGTTGCTTCATATAATAGACTCCAAAGAAATGATTAATTTTTAAAAGCAGAAAGTAAATAGCAACAAATCGAAACAGAAGTTTAAAATTGAGAAATGAAGCAAACTCTTTAATTTTACTTAATAAAGTAGTTTATCACTTCTCCACAGCAAAATAATTTTACAGTAAAAATTTGGACAATTACATGTGAGTTCTACTTTCTTGGGCAATTTTATTGGTGCTTTATGAGAGATAAGAATCTCTTTGTGAATTCACTTCAGCAAAACAAATTATCATATGGAGTTTTAATGCTTGGAAAACATATAAATAAACTTTCAAAAGTGCCTAATTTAGTTCTAGATACCAGGAAGTAGTTTATTGCCACAACAGACCAGAATATATGATCTTTAAAATACTTCAAAATGTTTAATATTTGAACATGTCAGCAAATAAAAAAATAGAAAACCACTCTCCATTGACACTTGATACTTTCACATCTGGGGAAACTGTCACAGAGATGTAAATTGCTTCCAGAACATTCCACAGCTTACCAATGTCAAAGCCAGGACCAGAATCAATTCAATATGCAATGTATCAAATACACTTGTTACTTTTATGCTCTCATGAATGTGTTAAATAATAAAGTGGAACACGATTAAAAATATACATATACAAAAGTATATGTATTTAATATTTCTTCCTAATAAAGAACAAATGACAATTGGAAAAACATATAGATTCCCTCTTTTAAGTGCTAATGAGTTCTTACTTTAGCTTCACAGGGTATTGAGCCTTTATTGAATTTAATATTTATAAAAATGCTATAATTCTGTGAAATTTCTTACCAGATCCCAGACATATATCTTTGTCAACTTTTACTTAACTATTTCTTTTATAGCCTTCTGCCTGTTAACCCTTTTGTCACTAGGCTAAGAAAATTTGTTTTTAAGGCATAAGTTATAAAACAAACAAAACAGAGCTGGCCATTATAATTCTCTCTGCTTCCATGTTGGGTTTACTTTTATATATATATCAGATCTCTGGTTTATTTGTGTGTATTTTCAAATGGATATTTTATGTATTTAATAGGCAATAAGTAACCTAGGGAATAGGTTCAAATATACCTTCTGCTTCATTCTCAACCACATTTGTACTGTACATTTATGGATTCCTTGACTTTTCCTTCAGAAAATTATGACTTTATTTTATGTTGAGTTTTTAGCATATTTTCACTGAAGATACATTAAAGTTTTCTCTTTCATGGTTGTACACAGCTTCAGTGGCAGATATGCAATCAATTCCACAAATTCTACAAATGTTATTATTTTTTTTCTGCTAATATAGTAAGTCTCAGTTATTTCCTGCCTAAATCAATAATAAAATCTGAACAATTCTGGTTTAAAATACCTTTAGAACCTTTTTGGAATTTCAGTCTCGAAGGGATTCATGTCTAACACAAAGATGCAGAATGATGAAGTCATTCTTGTAGAAGGTGTTGAATAGAAAGAATTGACTGTTATTTTAAGTTTTAGGAGATTTTTGCTTGTGGCTAAATGGTCACTGGAAGGTTTGCGTTGTGGGATATAGACATTCCCTAAGGTGCATTGTGAAGCGCATGTGACCAGTGATGTGTGGAGGTGTGACTCTCCCAGGACATGCATTCCTAGTGTTCTCTCTGTTAGTGAATATGGGCTGTTCATTTTCAGATAGAATTATGTTCTAATGGAGCATGAAAATAGAATGAACTCCAGAAAACTCTTCCTATGTTTTATGAATACTTATTTCTCTTGATTAGGCACCAGGTTTGGAATCACTATTTATTTTCCTACTTTAAGTAGTTTACTGAGCTCAGTCAGTTAAGCAAATGTGTTTGAGAATTTATTTGCCAGTGCTGTTCTAGTACAATAAATCAGTGTATACAATGTAACATGAAATGCACCGGAGGCAAAATAAATGAAACTCACCTTCGTTAGGCAGCTTACATTAATTCTGGTCCTAGAAAAAAATTGGACAATTGGTTTGGTCATTCAATTTTTCATAAAACATGCCTGGGAGTTTTGTTAGATTTGCGCTTGTGTGTGTGTGTGTGTGTGTGTGTGTGTGTGTGTGTATACTTGATTTTATTTTAAATAATGGAAATGTCCTTTAGCTCATTTATGTTATGCCATTTCTTTACAAATTAGAACCAAATATATTTTAGTATCATGTAATATTAAAATTAAATGTTATACTTCTATAATTAGTAATAAATTAATGTAATACATATGTTAATATGAATATGCTAAGCCTGACTTTGTTTATAATATTAAAAAGGGTTTTACTGCATGAAGAAAAGTAAATTATATTGTTGCAAAAGGGGTATTGTATAGAAAGAATTGACTGTTATTTTAGTTTTGGGAAATCTTCGTCATGGTAAGGATGCTGAACCTGCAGTGGGGTTTGAGGTACAAGTATTGATACTATGTTTTCAAATAATAAGTGTCTAGTAACCTGACCAAGTAACTTTATGTCTCTGAATTTAGTTCAGAATCTTTATCTGGAAACAGAGTTGGAAGCTCTCAAAGACATCTGAGTAGCTTCTCTTTCTAAAACTATTTCTTATACTACAATATGTTATAAAGATTATATATATATGATATATATAGTAGAATAATTCAGATGATTACAGTTATGTTAAATAAGAATCAAGTGCTATGGTATTTCTTTTTTGAGCCAATTTTGAGACCTTTCTAGCTTTGATCCTGATCACGAGATTCATGAGACTTTTTATGGTTTGTCTTTATTTATGCTTTTCTTGCATATCTTCTTTTTATAGTCTGGTTTTTATTAGGTTAAGTCTAGCTCTTCTATTTTTATATTCATTCCTCTTTTTTCCTCTCTGCTGAATAACAGTTGCAAGATTAATCTTTCCCTTGACCCATACCCCTCTCCTAAAGACTCTATCCTTCCACGTCTAGTCCAGGCAACTGTCTTCTGGAAATGACTCCTTAATTATTGGAGCTCACACTGATGCTTCTTATTCATTTAAGAATGACTATTCTTAAATATTCATTTAAAGCTCACTTTAGGTGCTATTGAGTTAGCACTTTCTGGGGAACTATAGCCTACTCTCTTTGTTACCTGATTGATTAATATAGATTTATGTAACATTTCTTGAACTTCTGTGTGACAGGTATTTTGACATACATGTAGCTTATTTAATAATTAATAGTTTTTTTAAAAGCAGCATTCAATAATGTTGCTTTTTAAAATTGAACGACTTTAGAAGAATGACACAGTTGTACAAGCTAATTTTCTAGATGATTTTGTCTTAATAAGGAAATAATATTATTTATTTATTGTCCAGAATAAAGATTATTAATAATATGAGCTTAATTAAATGACCACAGTTAGCCTGGGAAATGATTCAGTGGCTGGGAGTTCAGTGGGTCTTGGTCACTGTCCCTTCTATCCATCACCCCAAGGTGGTAACTTTAACTAGGTTTGCTTGAGAAAGAGGCAAGTTAGCTTGGAATAGAAGATCAAGAGAGATCTTGTTAATGATAGGAGAGGAAGCTGAAATTTGGAAGGCTGGACAGGGTCCAGTTCTGTGAGTGTAGGTGGAACAGCATTTCTATATGGAAAGAGTAGCACATGAGAATAGTAGGAGCTGGAAAGAGCTAGTGGAACAAAACCAAAATGAGCTACACATTGGGGAGAGTTGAAGCGTGGACTAGCCAGGTCTAGGTCAAGGTGGGCCTTTGAAGTTTGAACTCTATAAAGCATCACTGCCCAGTGGAAATTGATAGGGTGAGATTTGCATTTTACACATCCTCTGGATGCCTGACAGAGAAACGATTAAAGAGATCAGAGAGATTCTTTGATGCATTTGGTTTAGTTAGGAGGCTATCTCAGTAGTCCAAGAAATAATGGTGGCAGCTAAGACTACAGTAATTCTAGAGTGGATGGCAGAAATAGCTGGAATCAAGATATATTGAAGATATGGAAGCACTAAGAATAGGCACTTTACTTAATGAGAGAGAGAAAACTTCTGATTTGATATCTCTTGAGACTAGATAAGTGATAGTAAAATGGGGACATTAGAGGATTTTTTAATTTGTTTCTGAAGGTTGAGTAAGAAGATAATTATCCCAACTTTGTTGACAGATAATTAGAGTGATTTCATTTATATTAAAAAACTTTCTATTCCTTTATATGTGTATGTGTTTATTGTATATGTAAAGGAGCTTATCCTAAAGCTTTTTTTGAAAGGCAAGGCCTCCTCAATGCATGAATTTGAATAGAATTTCAGGTATTGGCACAATTTAAAACATATCTTTCATATTACAATAACTTTGCCAAGTCTTATCTAGTGTTTGCATGATCATGTTTTTTATGAAAACTTTTCTGTACTAGTGCTTCATATTCTGAAAAATATAAAATTAAAACAAAAAGAAAAACACCTCGTCCAGGAGTCAAAACATTGGTATTTAGGAAGATGGTAAGAATAAAAACATTAGTGGATAGAAGGGTGGTAAGGATCTTACCAGGCCTAAGCTCTACTCCTTTAGCATAAAAATCAATAGCCACCTAAGAATAGATCGCTTTCGCAGTGTTCTGGAAAACCTTTTTTACTGAAGGCACTTTATTGAGAGCATAGAAAGGTGATGGAGTCAGTGTGAAAAGCTTCTTGATCCAAACATGCTTTGGCCTGAATGCTGTTTGTAATAAAGTTATATGTGATACTTAATACTTTTGAAAAGTATGGTATGATTTAATGTTCCAGGCATGTGAAGTTTTATTTTATGGGCTTTTGAAGCTTAACTTATTCTACTTAAATGCTGGGGTACTTGATTCACTGGTACCTGCCAAGGTGGAACGCAGCAAGAGTTGCAGAGAGAATCTTGGTGTCAGCTTTGGAAATTCTTAAGTGGGAATGATAGGACTAGTTCACGTCACCTGTATGTCCCTTCTGAGTACTTTCAGTATTACACCCATGTCTAGATCTGTTGCGAGAGGAGTGAAAACTTCTATTTTTTTGAAGTTTAATATGTTTATGGAAATGACAGCATTCTGAGTTTTTTGCTTCACCAACAAGACTCCAACTACAATCTTGTGCTTCGTGTTCAATTTGGAGGAGCTGGAACCCCTGCTACCTTTACAATTCTCAGTCCCTCAGCAATACCTGGCCTGCTGATGCATATTTTTAGTGTAATTATGTTGATGTTAGCAATCACAGACACTTACTGAATACTTTAAGTAGTGAATCCTCATTCTTTTCTTTAAAATCCTTGATCCCTTTAATCCTCAGAGCAGTCCTGAGGGTTGGTTATCATAGATGCCATCTCCGTAAGAACATCCCATACTCATTTCACTCTACCAAGTGACGCTCCTTAGGGATGTAAATACTCTGCCTTTTCAAGTACTAGAAACCACATTGTTAGAGAAGAGAAGGATCTTAAAATCCATTTAGGAGCATGCTCTCCTTTTGCCGGAGATGACCCAGGCCCTTTTCTTTACCGGGATCTGAGATAACTTAATATTGGGGATTGGTGATTTTTCTTGTGAAAGGGCCAGATAGGAAATACTGTAGGCTTTATGGGCCATTGATGTTGCAACTATTCTATGCTGTTGTTATAATGCAAAAGCAGCCATACACAATATTTTTAAAAATTGGTGTGGCTGTATTCCGATGAAACTTTATTTACAAAAAACAAACAAAAACAAAACCAGGAGGCTGAATTGAACCCATGGACCATTGTTTCCTAAAGTTTGGTTTAGATTTTTCATTTCTGTATAACCATTTGTTACAGTTAATTAGTACCACGGCTTAAAATTTCCATTAGAAAGTTCTTTAGTGGGCATATACTTTCTGAGTTATCGAGTCTCATGATTTGAAATGTTGCTCATGTACCAATTCCTAAGTTTTGATAGGAGTGTTCAAGTGCATGAAGTTTGAAAAATTAGAATTCATCTTCCCTCCAGAAACTATCCCTTCCCAAAAGTCTTTCTCTTTTTTTCTTTTCTATTCTGACCTCATCGTAGCCACCATAATAAACTCTGCTAATTGCAAATTGACCAAGCCACTCTCCTTAGGAAAATCTTCCAGAGGCTCCTGATCCCTAGTGGAGAAAGCTCAGTCAGATCATAAAGGCTTGGCCTGGGCTGGCTCTTGCTAACTTTTGTAGTCCTTACTCTCATTTCTCACTGAGCATTTCCTGCTCCAGGAACACCGAACCGATGTAGTTCCCACATGCCCCATGTTACCTAACATATCGTTATTTCCTCTCTTGAGTTTTTCTACCTGAAACACCATTTTCATAGTATTTGCTTGCATGACTCTTATTCTCCTTAAAATTTGAGTACAGTATTCCTTCTTGCAGACCTTCCTTCACACCCTTGTGCCCAGACTCTTCCCCCTTTCCCCATACAGTGTGAGCAGGCATTCAGAAATGTTTATTGACTTGAACTTGCCTTGACATTCCTAGTCGTGATGCCTTCGTCCCACCCTGTTCCTAGACTGCCACCTCAAGGAGAAGCTTTGTGGTGACTTACAGAAATGAAGGAGACTGGGTATGAGGAGCTAAATAGAAATTATGTCTCAAATGATAGCGACATTCTATTAAGGATAATAATACTGCTAGTTCTACCTGAGGTTTTAGACTGTTATTTACTATGTATAAATTTAGATTTATGAATTTTACTATCTTGATTTATGCTATCCTTCTTACTTTTTGGTAGTTTCATTTTTTTTCCATTTTGCCCTTTCAAAAACAAACTTTTGTTTCATCTAACAGTGATAAATGTCTAATTTACAGATATCTGTTTTTAGTTTTTGTGAATTCTATCTTCATGCTTGTGTTAGGAAGTATACCTCATTATGTCAATAAATGAGTATGTGTGTTCTTTTGATTCATTTTCTGTTTTTACTCTAAAAGACAGAATTAAACTTTGAAGTGCTTCTCATTCTTAAGCGGGACTTAATTTTTCTCTTGTAAATTGAATTTAGGGCATGATTTTCTAACATCTTAGAGAGGAGGAATTTTTTATTTCAAAAATAATTTTAAATGGATTACTACTACAATGTATTAAGCAAGTAAAAAGCTGGCATTTAGAAGCATTAATTTTCTTTTAATTCATGTGGGTAGCACTTACCTATGTATTTTCTTTAAGATTTTATTTATTTTTAGAGAGAAGGGAAGGGAGGGAGAAAGAGAGGGAGAGAAACAGCAGTATGTGGTTGCCTCTCCCACATGCCCCGTCCTGGGGACCTGGCCTGAAACCTGAGCATGTGCCCCGACTGTGAATTGAATCTGTGATCCTTTGGTTTGCACGCAGGCACTCAATCCACTGAACCGCATTAGCCAGGGTGCATTTACTTATATGTTTAATTAATAAGAAGTATTACGTTATTTTGATGAAGATAAAAATTTGAATCAAAGACTATGGAAGATAGAGATTTCTTTTCCTAGACTATTTTTGCATTGTGTTTGGATTGTGAAATAAACTGGTCAATCTACTAGATACTTACAATGTTAACATTTGAAGAAGAGTTTTTTCTCGTAATCTGTCCTCTTCAAGTAAATGGGTCCAGAAGGCTAAAGGTAAGTAGACTGTGCCCTTGTCATAAATATATCAATGAGAAGTCATCTTCCAACTTACATACGAAGATTACAGTTTATCAACAGAAAGTGTTACTGCGCGCACCGGTCTGTGTTACTCAGCTTACTCGTACCCCATCATGATGGACGAGTGTGCTAACCGATGTTTCCTAGCTCGGCTGGCCATTCAGCTGAGCTCAGTGCGCATGTGCCATCAAAGTGCACCTTGCCGTTCCATTCGGTGTGTGCAGACATAGACCAAAAAAAAAAAAATACAGTGCATTTTTCATCTTAGACATTGTAGTTTTCATCTCTACAAGTTTGATTTGCACCTTTTTATGTCTTCTACTTCTGTACTCAACTTTGGAATATATAGGATACAGTTATAATTTTCACCTCTTTGTTAATTTGGACATCTTGATCAGTTTTGAGTCAGTTGTAAGTGATGTATTTATTTCCTTATTATGGAGCCCATTTTTTGGCTTCTTTATATGCCTGGAATTTTATGTCTATGTGTGTTTAAGGTGTGGTACATGGGTTTTTAATTTCATCAACTTAGAAAATTTTCAGCCATTACTTTTTCATTATATTTTCTGCTTTTTTCCCCACTTGGGAACTTCCGTTACCTGTATATCAGGCTGTTGAAGTTGATCCATATCTCACTGATGCTCTGTTTGGTTTTCCTTTTTTTGTTCTTAGTCTTTCCTTTTTCTCAATTTTATTTTTAAATAGTTTCTGTTAGTATATTTTCAAGTTCTCTAATCTTTTTTTTCTGTCATATCTAATCTGCTGTTAATTCCTCCAGTGTTATCTTTTATTTTTTAATCTCAGATGTTGTTTTCCTCCTTAGAAGTTAGGTTTAGGTCTATTTTACATTTTTCTTTTCTCTGTTTAACATGCTCATTCTTTCTTGTAGCTTTTTTAACACATGGAACACAGTTGTAAAATAATTTTAATATTTTTTCTGTTAATTCTAATGTCTGTGTCACTTTGAAATTGGTTTTGACTGATATTTGTTCTAGTTATGGGTCCTATTTTTTGGCTTTTTTTCCTTTTGCATATTTGATATTTTTCACTTAGCTGCTAGATATTTTGAAATTTATTTTGGAGGGTATTGGATTTTTTTGTGCCAGCAGCAATACTTCAAGTTTGTTCCAGAATGCAGTTAATTAGAAACAATTTTACCTTTTAAATATTGTTTGTATGATCTTTAGGTGGGACTAGGTAGTGTATTGAGTACAGGGTAACCATTTCCTTCTTAGTCCTGTACCTAACGCACTGAAAATGAAGTTTTCTAGCCCGACTGATGGCCACCACCACTTTTCCTGACCCTGGTGGTCAATCTGGCATCCTTGCTTCTAATCATGGTGGATGGATTTTCCCCAGCCCCAGACAGTTTTCTCAGACGCATGCCCTGACCTGTACTCTGCGGAATGTGTGACACTTACGTAACCTCCCAAGTTCTCGCTCTGTGCACCTGTCTCCTCCCAGGTAGTCTGCCACAGACTCTAGAATCTGGAGAGCCACGACAGCACCCCACTGTTTTTACAGCAGTGAGTTGGGGCGAACAGGCCTCACCTCATTTGTTTCTCATCTCTCAGAGGTGTCCCTGTTGCATTGTGCATTATGTCACAGAAATCTTTCTTTCATACAGTTTGTACACTTTTTCACTTGTTTCAGGCAGAAAAGTAAATTTAGGATGTGTTACTCCTGCTTGGGTGGAAAGAAGCTGGGCCTATCACAGTGTGAAAGTTTTATTTTCACACCTTT
>PVKM010032374.1:0-16414 GCA_004027735.1 Carollia perspicillata
ACTGCCATGCCATGGTAGAGACTTAGTGAGAAAGAATAGAATCCAATCCTAAATGGTCTCACTTTATACCTATTGGCTGACATGATTACTAATAGTGCCCCTTTGTTTCAAGGTGGCCCAGTTTGGAAGATCAGTGGTATGGTCACACTAATAGTAAAGCACCTTCAGTCCCTATGCCTGATGGACAATGAGCATCTATCTGTCCAGGGCTTCCCTGGAGAGGCCAGAGTGGCTCATTAGGTGAATGAAGAGATAGACGTGGGAAAAATTTAAAAGAACAGTAGCAGGAGCTACTCTTCACTATATCTTGTATCTGAAAACTGAAGACCCCAAGGTTCTCACTTTTTCTTTGGAATCATGGCAGTTTAGAACATAGGTCTGTGTTCTTCTAATCTTCTCAAAGGCACAGCTGATGGAGTAAAAAGGCCTGCAGAGCATGCTCATAGACTTAGCATGTGCAAAAGTCACCTGATAAGTTCTTAAAATAGAGATTCCTTGGTCCCAGTGTTAGGTAGAAGGGAGAAAATGTGGAAGGAGGAGAAAGGGTGAAAGGAGGTCCAGTGTTCTTAACAGAAAAGCAGCCCCAAATAATTTTAACTAACCTCCTCCGGTCACATAGCTATTCCACCGGATGCTGTCTGGAGTGGAAAATAAGGACCCTGGCAACAGACCCCTACCCATGCCTATGTTTAGGTGGTCATGACCTCTGTGGGAAAGCATGCACCATCAGCACCACCGTTATTGGCCAATCAATATGTAACTCTGGTTCTCTAACGTCATAGGAACCCTCACCTCACCCAGTGAGTTATGTAGGTCCTCAGGACTAGCACCTGTGTCTTTCTTGCCACCCTCAGCAAGGCCCGTCCTCCTCCTTGAGAATGTACAATAAATCCTGCTTACATACTACTTAACCTGCTGGTCTGTAATTCTTTACTGTGTGGGCAGGAAGAACCGAGTTTCTGACAATACCAGCACCAGAATATTTAGCTGAGATCTGTAGAGTTGTGGCCACGGAATCCACATGTTTTCCATTCTCCAGGTTACTCTGATGCATGGATCCACAGAATTTTGTACCAAATACCAGAGTTCTAACAATTATACTATTTTAAAGAGCAATTATTACTTATAGTTAGTCTTACACATTAAATTTAAGTTCTCAGGTATCTGTCATAACCTAAATTCCTATCTTGCCTTGATCTAATTATTATCCAGTTATTATTTATAGTTTGCAATCGATCCCTTTTCTTAGCTGGGTCAAAGTGGATGAGTCTCCACTCTGAAGATAAGAGAGGTTTGGGACCCGGGATCTGGATGAAACGTGCTTACATTGTTCCCTCCCAGCCCTGCTGATGAGGTACCCACAAGTGCACAGGGGATAGTGTCAGGTCAGGGAACACTTTAGTATTGACCTGAGCCCAAACCCTCATGCAAAACTCTAGCCTGGTCATTGGCTGAAACAGATGCCAGCAGTTTCCTGCTGTCTGGAGAGGCAAGCCAGAGTGAAAGCCTTTCCCAGGGGCTCATGCTGGTTCCTATCGGGTTTCTAAGACAGTGAGCGGAAAATCAGAAAAGTCCATCCGAGCTGCAGTAAAACTTATGGAGAAATACTAAAATATATATATATATATTTATATATAAAGTATGTTTATATATAAATAGAAATACTAAGTTATATGGAGAGAGAGAAATACTAAAGTATATACTGAATAAATACTAAAGTATATATGTAAGTATGTAAGTATATATATTTACATATATAAAAATCACATATATGTGATATATAAATCAAATATATGATATACATAAAGCATATTTATATATAAAGTGTGTATATATATATATTTTGCTTTTTTGGCTCTTAATTTTTTGTTTGGTTTGGTTTTATTTGTTCTTTTATTTTTTTATTTAGTTTGATTTTTCTCCTTGAAAAGCACCCTTGGATTTTGCCAAGGTTGCTGGATTTGTTTTGTATGTGTTGAGGGGTCTCAGAATACTAGAGGAATATGGGTTGGTGGCTGGGGTGCTGCGGTGAGCAGGCGTAGGTACACAGCCCTGGGACGTCAGCTGAGCAAGGGTGATGCCTTTTCAGTTTGCATTTTTAATCCACTGGCATAGGATTCTTGGGAGACCAGGTGATACTGTGTAAGATGCACAGTTTCCTAAAAATTGATCAGATCTAATTGGGCAATTACCTAAGTGCTGTGTCAGGTATATTACTTAATGACTTTTTTAAAGTATAGTTTACTGATTATGCTGTTATAGTTGTCCCAATTTTTGCCCTTTACCTCTCTCCTCCACCCCCTTCTCTCCAGCAATCCCCGCCCCTTAGTTCATGTCTGTGGACCATGCATATAAGTTCTTTGACTTCTCTCTTTCCTATACTATTCTTAACATTCCCCTGCCTATTTTGTTCCTACCAATTATGCTTCTCAATCCTGCACCATTTCCCCCAGTTTCCCACTTACCACTCCCAGCTAATAACCCTTCAAATAATCCCCATTCTGTCCGTCTTCTGGTTATTTACTTAGATTGTTTTTGTTTTTATTTTTTAGATTTAATTATTGATAGTTGTGAGTTTGTTGTCATTTTAACATTCATAGTTTTGTTCTTCTTTTTCTTAAATAAGTCGCTTTAACATTTCATGTATTAATGACTTGGTGATGATGAATTCCTTTAGCTTTTCCTTGTCTGGGAAGCATTTTATCTGCTCTTCCATTCTAAATGATAGTTTTGCTAGATAGACTAATCTAAGTTGTAGGTCCTTGCTTTTCATCACTTTGAATACTTCTTTCCAGCCCCTTCTTGCCTGCAAGGTCTCTTTTGAGAAATCAGCTGACAGTCTTATGGGAATTGCTTTGTAGGTAACTCTGCTTTTCTCTTGCTGCTTGTAAGATTCTCTCTTATCTTTAAACTTTGGCATTTTAATTATGATGTGTGTTGGTGTGGTCTTCTTTAGGTCCAAATTGATTGGGATTCTCTGTGCTTCCTGGACTTGCCTGTCTATTTCCTTTGCCAAATTAGGAAAGTTTTCTTTCATTGTTTTTTCAAATAGATTTCCAATTTCTTGCTCTCTCTCTCTTTTCCTTTTGGCACCTCTATGAAGTGATTATTGGACCTCTTGAACTTGTCCCACAGGCGGCTTATCCTACTCTGTTTTTTTTTTTTTTTATTCTTTTTTCTTCTTGTTGTTCTGATTGGTTGTTTTTTGTTTCCTTATGTTCCAAATCACTGATTTGATCCTCAGCTTCATCCACTCTACTGTTGCTTCCCTGTAAATTGTTCTTCATTTCAGTTCATGAATCCTTCATTTCTGACTGGGTCTTCTTTATGCTGCAGAGGCCCTCACTAATTTCCTTGAGCATCCTTTTAACCAGTGGTTTGAACTCTGCATCTGATAGATAGCTTATCTTCGTTTCATTTAGCTCTTTTTCTGCAGTGTTGATGTGTTCTTTCATTTGGGCCATGTTTCTTTGTCTCCTCATTTTGTCAGCTTCCCTGTGTTTGTTTCTATGTATTAGGCAGAGCTGCTTTGACTCCATGTCTTGGTAATGTGGCCTAATGTAGTAGGTGTCCTGTATAGTCCAGTGGCACAAGCTCCCCTATCACCAAAGCTGGTTACTCAAGGTTTGCCCTTTGTGTGGGCTGAGTACCCCCTCCTCTTGTAGCAGAGACTTGGTGCTGTTGGCAGATCAATGGGAGGGCTTTACCCAAGCCAGTCATCTTCAAGGATTGGCTGTGACCACTGACCAACAACCTCTGCCTTCCATGGAGGATCAGCTGTGCAGGGGCAGGGCGGCAGTGCTCTGAAGTGGTCTATAGCTGTCCACTGAGTGTGCTGGCCCTGGAGTTTCCCGGGTGGTGCAGGCCAAGGTCAGCCCCTACTTGTGTTTTGCTGGGGGCTGCCCTTCCTAAGCTAAAAGCAATCTGAGATGGCTGTTACTTGTGCTGGGCTTGGAGATTCCCAGGTAAAGCCAAGCTGTAATTCTAATCTAGCTCTTGCTAGTACCCTGCCTGGAGCTCACTGAAGCCAACTTTGCTTGTTTGATAGGATTTAGGAAGTTGTAAAGCATGAGCCAATACCAGACATTCATGAGAAAAAGCAGCTTGGGTGGGCCCACATGTTGGGTGGAGCAGAGTGTCTGGGGATCTCCAATGCAGGTCAAACAGTGTTAGCCAGGTTGATGGAGATTCAGATATTGCATCAGCCTGCCGCTTCCTTGGTTTTACAGGGGGAAGGCTCAGAAAAGGAGCAATGGCCTCTCCTCGCCCGGATCCTAGACACTTCAGCCTCTCCAAGTATGTTTCTGGTGCCCTTCAAGATGCCACCCTGGTACTGGAGCTCAGAGGGAGTGAGGCTGAGTAGCTGAGTCTGTGTGTGAGCTCTTTCAGAGAAATTGCTTGGTGCCCTAGCAGTTTCTTCCACTGCCTCAATCCCTGCTGGATTTTGCAGCCAGAAGTTGTGGGGACTCATCTTCCTGCCACTGGAACTCTGGGCTGGAGACCTGGGTATGGGGCTGGGCCTGGTTGCTCTTGAAATAATCCTTCTGAGTTTTTATCTACCACTCGAGTTAGAGACCAGCCCATTCTGTATCTGTACCCCTCCTACTAGTCTCAATAGATGTGGTTTCTTTAATTCCGTACTTGTCAGACTTCCATTCAACTCAAATTCTGACACTTCTAAGTGATGGTTGTTATTTTGATATTCTTTTGATGATTTTTTAATTGTAATTTTGATGTGGTTGTGCAAAGAGGCGGGCCATATCTGCCTATACCGCCATCTTGACTGGAGTCACTATGATGACTTTAGATATTTGATTTCATTGGCTTTTCTTATTTCCTTGTTTGGCTCTTTTTTATCTTTTGAGGACTGGGAGAGTGTGAAACCATAAGTACCTGCATACCCCAAAGGCCTCTGAGAAATTGGGGTTGGGTGAAAAATCAATCGGAGGACATATCAGGTCCTAAGAGAATTCTTTTATTCTTTGGCCTGTTGCAAGACGCTTAATTCTCTCTTAAAGTTGTGGCCTTCTGCCTTCATTGATCATCAGAAACCCCTGCAGGGTTGTTAAACAATATTGGTGCCCAGCCCTACCACAGGCCAATTAAAAGATAATGTCTGGAAAGGGGCCCTGGACATCAGTGGTTTTTATAAAGTTTCCAGGTGATTTACTGTCCTGGTGTACCTGGGACCTAGGGGTTTGGTGATAAAGGCAGGAAAATCCTCGGCAAACCTTGGTCACCTTGATGAAGTTGAGACTCCCACTGGGACTACTGTTGGGGCTCTCCCCCTCTGTCCTACTGCACCCAATATGCACCTTTCTTCTTGCCTTTCTTACTAACGGAATCCAGAACTCCTGCGGATGTGGATAAGGACCTGGAATCTTCTGATACTGTTAACTGTTACGGGGCAAGAAGAAGTGAACAAGATATTGGAAGAGACAATAAACCTGGTCTAAAAAGATGGTAAAAAGAAAAAAAAATGGGTCTATACTGCCTGCAACCAGAGGGAGAGCAATGGCAAAATATTTGAGATTATGTGGAAAGAAAAGTGGTAAGGAGGGATTATCTTAAAATAACACTTTTTCCTTATTCGTATTTTTCTTACTGTTTTTTATTAAGAGATTAGGGACTTCCTGTGCAGATCAGATACTTTGGGTCCCGTTGGTGTTCCTCCTCCTGGGAGCATCGGGTCTGTTTTCTTTCTGGTGTCTGTCCTGGTGCGTCTGTGTGAGGCAGCCAGTGGGGTCAGCTTGTGCCTTTGGCAGAGCCAGCACTGTCCCCACAGCTGGGCTTCATTACGTGTACCTCACAGCAGATCACTTTGGTCTTCTTTGAAGCCACACTGGGCTGTTTGGAATTTATTGCACTTCAATGTGTAATATAAAACCTTTCCTATGAAAACGAAGTGTACCAATGTTAGGAAGATTTATAGAAATTGTCAGTGCATTTGAAGTGAAGGTGAGTTGCAGAGCCAAAGCTCCTGCATTGGATAGCTCACACCACCTAGGAGTGCGTCTCTCTGCCCTTTAGAATAGAGCTTTTGTTTGCCTTGCACCGTGATCTCCTCTTCTGACTTGGATACAGCTTCCTAAGTATTTCCTGGGCATTGAGAAAAGGATCAGAGAAGTTACAGAGAAGTTAGAATCCAGTGGATCCACCTGATGGGTCTCCCAGAGCTCTCGAGCAGGTCCCACATGCTACAAAATGAGGGGGGGGGCAACTCTGCGTGTGTAGACACACTTCCCATTTTTCCTAAAAATTTCTCTAATGCTTATTAAGAGACATGAGTTGTTAGAGTGATGAAAAAGGATGACACTGGGAGGAGATTATGCAGTGGGGAGGGAGGTTATTAGCTACACCAACTTTTGTGCAAATTTCTTTTGAGTTGGACTTGAGGTGTCACCTGCCTGTTCATGACAAGTACATGGTCAGTGCAAGCCTAGATAAAGTGTCCTAGTATTCGGCAAACACAAACCACCTCTGCCCCCCACCTTGAAGCTTCTTCTACACCTGGAAGTCCACACTTTTGCAGCAAAGAGGAGTCCTGGAAATACTAAATAAGATGAGAAACAAGGTTGAGTTTATATCATATTTGACTCTATTCTTATTTTCTTAAGCATTACCTCATTTAACCCTCGTAATAGCCCTACAAAATAAATGGTATCATCCCCATGTTATGGAAGGAAACTAATTCACAGAGAAGGAAAGAAAAAAGTCCAGCATTAAACAGCCAAGAAGTGGAAGGGAGGGGCTCAGGTTCAACCCAGGCAGCTCCTACTTCCAGTCTCTACCTGCTCTTGGTAGCCTCCAGCCTCTAGCTCGTAGTAGAACATAAACTCATCTGCTGATAGTGAAGTGAGCCAGGTTGGTTAGCAGGTTAGCCAATCTGGGAAGTGTTTGAAATGAGATTGAAGAAGACAGAGAGAGAAAGAGAGAGATCTCACTGGTGCCAGTTGAAAAAACCATGGCGTGTGCTGAGGGGTGGGAGTTTGCAGAAGCACCAGTCCATACGCTTGGGTGATTTTTGTTTTTAATTAGTCGTCTGTATGTTAGAACAAAAAAGATAAACACTTGGGTTTCTCCAGACCAGTACACAACCAGATGGCATATATTTCAAAGAAGATGGGGCTTTGACTCAAGAATGGAGAATGATTTTAAAGTAGCAACAAGGAGCTTGGAGAAGGCAGACCACCTGTGCTTCCTGGAACTGGGAGGCTCGGCAGCCTCCACCCAGAGACTGTAGGGAGAAGGCGTGCCCTGGAGAGAAGTTTGGTTTCTACTCCAACAGATGTGCAGGAAACCCTCAGGAAAGAGGTTGATGATATATGATAAATTGTTTTTTACCTTATAATGGGGTCTCCATAGGGCATAATAGAAGGGTTTGGAAAGGAGAGAGGAAAGAAAGCAAGGGCTGTGTGGTATTGAGACCAGAACAGATGGCCCACCAGAGGGTTTGCGTTACAGGCATTGGAGGCATTTGGTGGGGGAGGAGAGGTACCTGCCCTACAGATCCTGTGGGTTTGTCTTGGCTAGTTTAGGGTGGGGTTCCAGAGTGCTGGCATCTGGTCTGCAGATGCTGAGGCGTGGGCTAACTAGGACCAAGGCGGGAGGGGCGAGGGGGGAAGGGAAGGGAATCGTTCTCTCCTGCATTTCCAATGTGTGTGTGTTCTTACCAAGAACCACCTGAAGGACTGAGGCCGAGACAGGAAAGCTGTGTAGGGTAGAGAAAACCCCAGGGAAAATGGTGCCTTCGGGCTACTACCCACGTGCCTCAAGTTCCAAAGAACATGGACTCAAAAATAGATTTGCTCCCAGCCCACCATCATGTATACGGGAATAGAAAGTGGGAGATCTGAGCCAGAAATTGGTAGGAGCACCCTTCCCTCTCAATGAAAGTGTGGCACAGGCCTTTTTCCGTGTCCTCGCAGAGCCTCCTCTGCTCCCTGGTTGTTCGTGCCAGCAGAGGTGCCGTGTCGGTCGGGCTTTGGCCAACACTCAGGACGGGAGTTCCTGAGGTGATTGATTTAGGGAAGAAGTCAGCCAGAGCCTTTTCACTTGTGACCAAAGGACCTGATTTTATTATTGTTTTTAAATCATTTTATAGCTCAGTGCTGTGTCAAGAATGTCACTTTTGACCTGAATGTAAAGCCTGGCCCCATTCATCAATACCCTCCTCTCAAGCTTCCCCCACCAGGAGGCCAGGCCAGATCTCTCCAAGTGTGGTCTGAGGACCACCCACAGGAGAGAGACCCGCTCCAAGCTGCAGGCTCCCAGTGCTCAGCTGCGAATGCCTATCAAGTCCCCCCATACACTGTCAGGCACATTCTAGTTTGAGGATCACTATTGGCATGTTTTCACTGCCGTCTTTTCCCTTTAATAGAATGTTCTTTATTTCTTCCATGAACTTCAGTTATTCATTTACCAAAAGCCATGAGAATGGAAGGCCTACAAGGAAAAGTGAGTATGTCTATTTTGTTCACTGATGTACCCCTAAGTGAGTACTTCTTAGAGGAATATGCAGATAGTAGTTGCTTAATAAATATTTGTTCAATAAAAATATTTTTTGAATGCTAACCTTGTGCCAGGCACTGGCCTACATGCTGGGGCTGCCCTGCAAACTAGGCTGGCCCATTTGGATCATTGCCTCAAGTATTTGGAGGAGCTTAGTAGGGGGCCGCAGACTTGACTAAACAAGCAATTTTAATACAGTGTAAAGAGTAGTATGATAAAGAGTGGTGAGAATAATATTAGGGCTTGGGTCAGTGAGTCTAAAGGCCACTGGAGAGAGGGAAAGGTCTAACACCCTTACATGTATCATTCAAATGCAGATGCCCCCCACCTCACCCTACTGCAGACTTGTGGGAGCCCATGCTCTGTTAGACCTAAGAAGACCTAGAGGACAGGCAATGTGGGAGGCAGACTGGGCACGCCCCACCCCCATGGGAATAACGGAGAAATACAACAGGGTGTGGAGAGCTGTACACCATCCACAGAATGACGAGGTGAGGACAGAAGTCTGGGACCACTTTTATTTCAGTGTCAGTGGGAGGTGGGCCACTTTCCCAGTCAGTCTCTGTGGCATCTGAAGCTGCCCCCAGAGTAACAAGGAGCAAAAGCCAGAAAGTAAAACCGGAGGCAGGCTTGCTCAGAGCACAGCAGAAAGGCGGTTGTAAGAAGTTTACACTCCTGTAACGCAGCCAGCAGCTAGAAGGTGGAAAGAGGACAGACCATGGGTGAAAGTTTTATGGCCAGAAAAAAGCGGGAGTGCGGAGCCAGCGTCAGAGGGAGAGAGGCGTCTGTGTGGTGTGATTCTGTTCACTTCAGTGCTCAGTCTCCCTTTTGCTTTTCATCTTGGTTCTGCATCTCTTGCTATAGGCAGGTTCCCTTTTTCTAAATTTTGAATAATTAAAAAAAACTCTGATATTTAATCCTTCTGCTCTCTTTCCTTTGACTCCAGCTATGAAAATTTTTCTCTATTGAATCTCCCTTGGTACTAGAAAATTCAGAGCAAAAGTCAATGTCTAATTAAAATAACGAGATTTTTCTAGGCATTTTGTAAATTTGTTTCCTGTTTCTTCCTGTTGGTCTAAAATATATATATTTGGATTTCTATTTTAACAGCTGTATTGCAATTGTTTTTGAAGAATTGTACTGAAATTCTTGAAAGCTGCCTTAAATTTCTGAAAGCTTGATGCATGTATAAATTATGAATAAATAAAACCTGTGTATCCATTTTCTCCCACCCAGTAATCCCTTAACTCTCCAGGGACTAGCCACATTGCCATGTAAACATTGCCTCGCCCTCTGGCCTTTCCCCAGTCTCCATCACAACCCTTTGTTACTTGTCAGTGCGGGCACCAACATACTCTTGGAACCTGTCATTCCCTTCATTTGCTCCTCAGTCTCCACTTGCTGACCTTGCTTTGGCTCCTACCCCTGCCTTGACCCCTAAGGTTACAGTTCAGCATTCTTCCTGTCTCTGATGCCTCACTCCCAGTCCCTGATCTTGGCGGCTGTTCTGCTTGAATGGGATTGGTCACCTTTCTTTCCACAAAGAATTCCCCCAGGGAAATCAAGCGTTCAGTTAGGGGCACAGAAGTGGAACTTAGATCCGGGATTCTCACACCCTGGCTCCCAAGCCCAAGCAATGAAATGAGCTAACCTGGATCTCCCTTTGTGTATTTCTGTGCTTCCTCCTGCTTGGTGAGTGCGCGCTTACTCATTCATAACTAAGGCTTTCAAACCCAGCATTGCTCATCCTGCTGTTTGACAGGCATGCCTCCGAAACTCTTTGAATCTTAAATTAGTGTCACTGCAACTGTATGATTCATTGCTCTAAATCTCTCTCAAGATTCTGGTTCTGTTTTTTTTTTTTTTTTTAAAGCAGCTCTTCCATTAAGGTGGGAGAGCCAGGATAGAACACACACGTGTCAGCCCTAAACCTCAGATCTCTGGGTGGTCCAGCTGTGTGTTCCAAATATAGCCTCTGAGAAGGGGAGGGAAGAGAAGTTATGCTTGTTTATTCTTTCCCAAAATTTAATTTGCAATGGATGTTGGTACTTGTGCATGTGGGTTATAGGGATTCTACTCTCCTTTTCTTTCACTAAAACACAGTAAAACATTTTTGAAAGGGGTACAACTGTCTGTATGCTGTACTGTCCTGTAAGTTCTCTGGTCTCAAAGATAAATTTTATCTTAACCCAGTTTGACTAATACAGATCATGAAAATCATTCATTCATTCAACAAACGTATGCTGAGGAGGCTCTGTCTTAGAGATTGGGAATGCACGGTGAACTCCCAGTGGAACACAAGCAGTGGATCTTTACATTCCAGTGAAAATGGACAATAAAACATGCATACATGACATAATACTAGATTATGCTGAGTGTTATAGAGAAAAATAAGAAGATAACTTTGGATAGAATAATCAAGGAAGACCCCTCTAAGGAGGTGTCGTGTGAGCAAAGATCCGGATGCAATTAGAAGTCCTTCCTCTTTCTCTTGTCCACGGCGGACATCAATAATCAATCAGACGCATCAATTCTTTTCCATGGAGCCATACAGTCCTCTCAGCACTTCAGGCCATCACTGCCATTTGATGGTCAACCTGTATAATTAGGCCTATTTTCCATCCTGTTCCAAAACTATCTTCCTTTCTAAAGCAAGAAGGAGAACGTAAAGTAGAGAAGGATCTAGGGACCAGCTTTCCCTCTGCCTCGTTTAAGAGCCTAAGCATGTAGGATCAGTCGTCTCCTTCCCTTTTCTTGTCATAAATACAAAATGTTTGCCTCCCTTTGCAGTGCTTATTCTGTATGTTTGAGTTTATAACTCAGTGCTGCGGTGTTTTCTGACCTGTCCACATTCACTGGGCTCTGCAGCTACTGGGCTGATTCAGCCTAACTGCTGGCCTTAAATCATAGATGTTGTTATGCCAGAGGCATGTTCTCAGATTTCAATCTGAAGCACATTGTAAATAGCATGTGTCCTCTGACAAAATCCACTTTTACAAGTAAAGTGTTCTGTATATACACCTGCATTTTATTAATTCATTCATTGAGCACCTATTGAGCACCAGACAAAGAGTGTTAAAGATGAATAAGAAAATAATGTCTCAGTTCAAGTCTTATTCAAATGCCAATGGAGAATAAAGTAAAGTGCTATAGAGGGCAAGATCCAAATGTTATGCTCTTATAATCATTTTTTTAAGACCGTGATCCCACAAATCATCATTTCAATGATAACCAACAACTTCCAGTTGCCAACTCAGTGGCTATCTTCATCCTATTTGACCTTCTCTTAATTCTAAGGACTACTTCTTTCTTCATCCAATTGCCTCTTTTAGTTCTTATGTCTAAGCATTTTTCTGACTTTGTTTCCTCCCATCTTTCTCTACATTCTTCCTCCCGGGGACCTCAGTCATTACCACAGATTTAGTATGTAAATGAGTCTCAAATATTTATCCCTGGTTATAACTTCTCTTCTGATTTAAAGTCCACAAAAATGTCATTCTGGAAACTGAGATTCTATATGTTTGGAGTCCAACACATCATCACTGTATTTACCAGAGGTTTTGCATTGCAAATGAAAAATCCAAAAGTAGCTTATGTGGGGGGTGAGAAATATTTCCCTCTATAACCCTAAGAATCCTGAGCTCAGCCCAGCAACTCAAGTGATGTTATCTGAAGTTGAATCTCTTCTCTTGTTAATTATTGATCTTTGGAAGCTATAGATTAGCTTCCATCAAATAAACTTCATCCTCTAGAAAAATTGAGAAAAAGGCAGAAGTATATTGAATAGATAAAAGAAACATATTAATTATAATCCATCCATCCCCAAAATAAGTTTTCCCCACTGATTTAACTTGTTTCTGTTAAAGACATAATGTATATAAAATGATATGTAAACTAAACTATTTCACAAATGTTATTAATTTTACTACCACTATTTGAATAATATCACACATTTAAATAATTCGCACTTTAACACCTCCATCCCTCCTTGACTTCATCTTCCTCTCCATTGTCTCCCATCAACATTTAGTCAGCTGTCAGATCTTGATTTTGTCACAAAACTATTGCAAAAGTCTTCTGCTTAAACCCCTTGCCACAAAACTCCATCCTTTCTAATCCAGATTCTTTCATATCTGAGAACATCTTATTTACCCACAAAGGACTTTGATCATTTATTGACCTCACAGAATTTAGAATCTACTGGAGGAGACAGAAAATTAAACAAGAAATTACCTGCCAATACCCCTTATGCACTGGGTACATAAAATGGTTAAACTCAATGGACAAATTGCATGCTTCTCTACTTGCAATATGTCAACGTTGATTCTTGGGGCACTGTTTTATATCCAGTCAGAAAATACCAGCATTCTTACAATCCTTCACATGTTCAGAGTTAGGCAAATGGGGTAGCACTGGGCATTCGGCATATCGAGGAGAACTTTCGTGGCACTTGCTGCCCCTCTGGTCCCTAGAGAAGTCTTGACTACGGTTCCCATCACCCAGCAGGAACTGGTGATTTGGGGCTGCAGGCATCTTGGGACGAGGAACATTGTGGGTCATTGCACCCATATGCAAGTTGTTTCAGAAAGTTTAAAAACTACTCAGATATTTGTAGAGTAGTTCCAAAAGTAGCTCCAAAAGTAGCTTTGTATTTTCATGCTTTTATATTCATATTCTTCATAAATAATTTGAATCATAGGATCTATTCCAATATTAACCAAAATTTCTGAAAAATCCTCAGGAATTCCATGTACTGGTATATTTTCCAAGATCTGGAACACAAGCGGGAACTCACTCCAAATTTCAGTTTCAATCTGTGTTTTGCATTCAGTTTTAAAAACTTAAAGAGGTTCTTCCCAAATTGCTAGTTCCAAGGAATGGTAAGTGGTGATCTGCAGGACAAAATTTGAGAAATGCTGTCTTAAGAGATATTGGTCTGTTTAGTAAATAGTTTCTGGAATAGGACATAATTTTGAACTCTGAGGGCTGTATCTGCAACAAATTCTGGTTACCAAGGATACCACTGTGTGAAAATAACAGAAAATATAATGCATAGATGGATTTTTTGTCAGAGACAGAAAAATTCATCTGAACTTAATAGGCAGGTGGAGATAAATATTCTGATTGGCTGACAAAAACACACCCTTCCAGTTGTAAGGGCTTTCTTCCCTTTTACTCTTCTTCCAATGGAGACATCATTAGAGTTCAAATAGATACCTGGGTGGAGTCCATTCAAAACCTGAGTCTAGTTAATGCAACTATGTCTCATCTTCCAGGCCCCTCAATCATTTACGTTGACTTTCAGCCATATTCCCTTGGGCAGTTTTCTTCCCTAACGGATTACAATTGAGCTCTTCCTTGGGTGCCTTTTCCAAATGCTCTCTAACCCATCAATCTGCAATTAGCTATATGTCCTACACACTAATCTTCCTCTCACAACTTTACCCCTCCCTCTGACCCAGCTTGCCTGTAAGAATTTGTCATACTTTGGGAGACTCTATGGTAAAGCCTATGATTCTTCTGCAACCCAAGAAGCACAGGGCTGATATATATATATATCATAGTCTCCTATGGCTACTATAACAAATTCGCAAAAATTTAGTAGCTTATAACAACACAGATTTATAATTTTATAGTGCTGGAGTTTGAAAGCCCAAAATGAGTCTTATGTGGCTAAAATCAAGGGAAGACTCTGTTTCTTTGCTTTTTCCAGCTTCCATAGGGTCCTCGAGTTTCTTGCCTCAGTGGCATCACTGAAACCTCTGCTTCTGTCATCACACATCCCATCTGATTCTGACCCTCCTGCTTCCCTCTTATGAGGACCCTTGTGAATGCACGGGGCTTACCCAGATAACTCTAAATAATCTCACATCTCAAGATTCTCATGAGCCACACCTGTGAAATCCCTTTTGCCAAGTAAGGTAATACAGTCACAGGTTCCAAGGATTTGGATATGGATGGACATCTTTAGGGTCGTTATTCAGCCTGTCACAGTTGGGAGGTGATAGAATTCTACACTAATCCTACTCTACTGATATTTCCAGGCCATTACTCTACAGCAGGTATCAGCAAACTTTTTCCATGAAGGGCCAGGTAATATTTTAGGCTCTGTAGGCCCTGATGTAAAACCAAGGCTATCATGTAGGTCCTACATAACAATTTTAAATGTAATTATTTTAAGATGCAAAAACCATTCTTAGCTTGCAAGTGGTACATAAACAGGTGGGGGACTGGATTTGGCCCTTGGACAGTGGTGTGCCAAATTCTACTCTCCGGTTTCTTATAAAATGTTATCTTAGCTCATGCCTCAACTAAATGTCCTCTACTTTAATTTGCCTTTATCATTTACAGATATGCTGGTGACTGCCATACATATTGATGAATTACTCACTCGGAGAAGTATCAAAAAAATCAGGAACAGTCTCTTGAGTCCTGAATATGCAAAAGTCTAATTCTGCAAAGTAACAATAACATCATAAAAAGGAAATATATTTCTGTTCATGCATCTTTCCTTTCTATCAAAAGTTCCTAATTCAGAAATGCATTTCTTTTTCATTCAAGGAATTCACTCACAAATACACAGATACTGCAAGAAGTAGAAATAATTTTTCCATTTCAAAGACATATATAAGACCTGGTGTCATAACACAGTATGAGGCATTAGATACTCTCCATGAAAAGACCAGAAACTATGAGTAAAAAAATGAAAATTATCAGGAGTACAAAGGAAAATTTTTAGTTCATCACCATAGATATCATTTTGACTAAGCAGAGCTGGTTAAACAATTCTGAGTCTGAATGGACTCCCAAATATGGGTCCTGGCTTCAGGCCCAAAGAAATATTTCTTCTTAGAGCCTCAGAGTTCCTTGTGTTTTTCGAATGGGAATAGGAAGTACAGGCTATTTCTAACGTTATTGTTGTCAGTGTTAGGTCCAGACCTCTTTCTACTGCTGAAAGAAAGCAAGTCAAGAGGACTAGCTGGCCAGGAAAAGAGACTCTCATCTGGCAGTCCCCTCTCACAGTGACTGAGTGATGGTTTTTCCGATAGAAAAGAGATTTGAAATGCCTCTGAGGGTCAAGTGCCTCAGATCTAGTGAAACTAAGATGATGTTACAAGTAGAAATAATAAAGCATATATGATGTGACTGTTTGAGGCACAAGAGGCACACTCCCAGCAGTTCAGTTTCAAAACTTTCCCTTTACTTCTTCAAGCCTGAGGGACTAGAAAATTGATCCATAATGAGGTTTAGAACAGCCAATGTAATTTCAAGAAGGAACATCCATTCCTTATAAACCTGTAAGACCTCTCTGTAAGACTCCCAATGCTGAATCAAAGTTGAAAAAATACACTGAGAGCCATACCACATGGTCATGTATGAATTAATGTAGAAAAGATGGCAGACTCTAAAGTTGAAAGAGGCAAGGAAATGATGAACCGCAAACAATAAATAAAAGCAGATAAAGCAGACCTTCATAAACTTAAGATCATCTTCGTCACAATCAGTGCTTTGTGGCACTATAGAATAGCACACCACAATTGGCCTTATTTTCCATTCTCTGAGTCTTGTTACTTTACTAATTCGAAACTTTTAAAAAATCATAGATTTTTAAATCCTAATTAGTAATAAAGTCATGATGCAGATTTTCAAGGAGACTTGAGGAGATTATCATCTTGCAGGCTGATACTACTGGTGCTAAATTTTTTAAATGTTAAGTCCAATGTTTAGGGCAAGGAGATAAAGTAGCCTGATCAGTAGAGTGGTTTGGACTGGCACGCAATAGAAGACTGACACTCTGTGACCCCTTTTCTGACTCCTATTTTGAAGAGGAGTCCATTTTTCAACTTATGCAATCTAAAATAGTTTGAGATGAGGAAAGATAAAAAATGAGGCTAATTTTTCT
>PVKM010032375.1:0-16430 GCA_004027735.1 Carollia perspicillata
ATAAGGACACCAGTCAGGTTGGATTAGGGCCTACCCTAAGGGCCTCATTATAACTTAATCACCTTTGTAAAGACCCTATTTCTAAATACAGTCACATTCAGAGGTATTGGGAGTAAGAACTTTAATATGTGAATCTTGAAGAAGGCAGACACAATTCAACCTATAACATCACTTTTTAATTTCTGAATATTGTATCTACGCATATAGATATAGTGATTTGATGATCCTCTTAAAAATATATAATATACATGACATCTTATGTCTATATAGGTCACTTCTCATCTCTTGATGATGCTTTCTTAATGTCATTATCACATTTAAGAAAATTTAAAGCCTTTAATCCATATTTGATTTTCCCCAAATGTCCAAAGAATTTTTTATGGTTGGTTATATTTTCCTGAACAATAAGCAAATATGACTTATACTTAAATGGGTATGTCTTTTTAGTCTTTTAAAATCTAGAATCATCTCCCCATCTCCACCCATCACATCTACCCCCACACAGCATTGGCTTTTTGAAAACACTAGACAGATTCTCTATAGAATAGTTTGCATTTCGATTTCACTAATTTTTTCCTTATGGTAATTTAGCTGGTTCCTCTCCATACTGTGTTTGTGTTAAATTAGATGTTAGATGTTGTGGTTAGATGACAAAACTGACAATATTTTTCCTATTAAGTGGTGGAGATTAGTTCTCCTTCCCTTGACTCTTGAACTGGCCACGTGACTTGCTTTGTCCAGTGGGAAATTAGCAAGGGTGACACAAGCAGAGGCTTGAAACGTGCACGTACATTGGAGCTCGCTGCTGCAATTGTGCGTGCGTGTGCATTGGACCTTTGCTGCTGTTGGGGACCCTGGGACTGGGTCAGTCTGCTGGCTAGGGACGGTATGAGGCCATGACTCTACTCTCCTGGCTCCTGTTAAGAGTGAAGCCGTCTTCAACTATCCAGCTGACTTGGACCATCTCTCTGGACTCACAGAATTACATGAAATAACAAATGATTATTGTCCTGAACCACTCTATTTTGGGGTGATCTGTGTTGCACCAAAAGCAATTGTTACAGATATAGAGGCTTGATTAAGTTCAGGTTAAGTGTTCTGGTGGGAATGCTTTTAGATGACGCCATATACGGCTATTGCATTACAATGAAAGGCTTTATAACTTCAGTAGAAGACTCACTCTGAACCTGGTTAACTGTGGATTAAGAAGACATTCATTTGCTTATATCATTCCTCAAGTTAGCATCTCCTCTGGATTTTAGTATCAGGTAACCCTTCAGTCGTCTGGGTTTCTAGGACACTAATGATGACGACCCACACAACCCCCAAGGACGGCAGCAGCATTTGCCTAGAAGAATTATCCCACCAGGTTATAACCATCTAAGGGCTTTGCTTTCCTTAATTTTAGAGTTGTACAGATAACCTTCTATGTAAACAGAACCAGGCTAACACCTTCCTGCCGAGAATGGGTAACTATTCCATTGTTGCACATTTTAAATAAACAAGTAGTTATTTAATACAAAAATAAAAAGAGAGCTTCCACTCAGTACCACCAGAAAAGCATTAAAATTACTAAATTGTGGGAGTATTTTTATCAGAAGCTGAAATTAAAGAAGAAAAATAAAAGAAAAGGAAGAGAAGAAAAAGAAAAAAGAAGCATTTTTATAGATCACCTACAATGCTCTGGGCTCTTTGTTGGAAACTTCCCCAGCTGCTACAGTGGGGAGGTCATGTGACTTTCATCTTTTCTTTGCTTCTTGTAGTATTTCTTAGTTTGGTTTACACTGAGTATATGCTATGTTTATAGTTAGAAACAAAATAGTAAATTAAGTTCATAAGTACATTTGAAAGTTCAAAAAAGAAAGTATGGGGTCCTTACAAACTTTTTTCTATGTATTCTATGTAATATTTCAAAATTAGATTGAATTTTATATTGTATTATATGAACTTTCAAAAGTTACACGGAAATGGAGAATATCACCCTCATGAATTATCACAGGACTTCAGCAGCCATCAATGTGTGTGCTGTCTCCCATATTTTTAAAGCAGATTTCAGAGATCACGTTATTTCAGTACAAAATAAGTGAGTCTCAGAAAAGGCATAGTTCCTTGCCCAACTGCATTTCATAGCCGCACATAATAAAACTAACAATAGTTCCTCCTGCCATCCAAGACCCAAGCCATAATCAAATTTCCCCTATTAGCTAAAAAAACACAAAAAACAAAACAAAACATTTTTTTAAAGATTGGTTTGTACATATCAATATCCAAACAAGGTCTAGTCATTATATTTGGCTGTTTATAATCTTACATCTGTCTTAACTCTTATCTTTTAGTCTCTTCCAGCTTCTATTTGTTTTTCTGGGCCATTGACTTCTTGAGAAGCCTGGTTAAATGTCCTGTGGAATTGCCCACATTGTGGATTTGGCTAGACACGTATTTTTAAAAAGGAAAAAAAAAAGCCTTGCAACTGTGATCTGTAATAGTGGCCTACCTGAACATGAAACCCCCACCGATGATCTCTGTAAGCAAAACTCCAATACTGAGATTTTTTTTTAAAGACATTGATTTAATGAACAGCACACTAAGTGAATATAATGCAATTTGTTCCCTTTGCTGAATAAGTGTTTTGGGGGTTGAAAAAGAAATTAAGTTTATAGAGTGTTTGGCCTTTTAAAGAACATTTGAAATAGCGCTCTAAGGAATGTAACTAAGAAAAATATTCTCCACTGTGTTCCTTGTAAGTGAATACCATTGTATGCAGAGAAAACTGGCTGTAGACAAGTCGGCAAAGAAGAAAAGCAGTCTTTGAAATTGGAGAGTATGCATTTTTGACTCTAGTTTCATTTATGTTATGTGGTTGAATTGCCAGGAGAAAAAAACAACCCAGGATACCCGGCTAAATTCAAATTTCAGATAAAGAAAGAATAAGTTTTCTAGTACGAGTACTTCCTGTGCAATATTTGAGACATACTTACACTACCAATTATTTGTCGTTTATGGGAAATTCCCGTTTAACCAGGCATCCCGTAGTATTTTTACTGGCTAAATCTGGCGACCTGGGAACACATTCTTGCCTGCAGTAGGGAGGGACAGAATCAAGCAGGAGCAACGATCCCGGGGAAGAGTATCATATGAGGCCCCTGCTGCCCTCTTGATCTCACTTCTGAAATGTGGCAGTGGCCCCCGGGTCTGCAGTGCTCTGCGGTGCTCTGTGGTGCTCTGCGGCTGGTTGGGGAAGCCTGGTTTCCTATTTCTGGGCACAAGCTCCCTCCAGCCGAGATCCTCTGGGGAACTTGCCAAATCTGAGTGGAATACCAGAATGTTCCGGCTCTGCCCTTTTTCTCTGAGAAACAGGAGTCACAGAAACCAGAATCCTAGAAGATTCTGGAATAAAAGCGGGAGCCGGACAGCATTCCACTGCAACTTGTATAACACCCTCTCCGTAGACACCAGGGACACAATACGACTGAACATATTACAGAGCACGACACAGGAGACTAGGGGAAAATAAGAGAAGTAGAACAATTACATCCAAAGATCCTGGCCTAAAGAGTCCCATCAGTAGACTGTAAAACTTAACTCTGAATTTCCTAGCAACCAAGGCAAAGAAGAAAATCCCGAGGTACAGAAATGTTGTTGGCAGGCTAGCCATAGAAAGTCTCTTAATTCACGCGGAGGCATGGTTTTCCTCCCCTTCAGTTCTGAAGGGAGTGTGTCCTGGGAATCAAGCATATTAGGATATATGAGAACGGTACAGTAGCAATTACCTCTCTGAAGCAAAACAAAAACAAAACTCCTCTCCATAGAAATTGTATTATTTTTTACTTTTAAAGAAGATTTCATGTATTTATTTTTAGAGAGAGGGGAAGGGAAGGAAAAAGGGAGGGAAACATCAATGTGTGGTTACCTCTTGCGCACCCCAGGCATGTGCTCTGACTGGGAATCGAACCAGTGACCCTTTGGTTTGCAGGCCAGTGCTCGATCCACTGAGCCACACCAGGCAGGGAGATGCATAGAAATTTTCGAGCCTCCACTGCCTATAGGTGTTAGAATTTTTTAATGGTCATTTTTATATAGTTTATAGCCTATATGTCCTTAAATATGTGAAGGTTTTGCATCAAAGTTCTCTTAATCACGCTCTACCCGAGGCAGGGTAAGATATCACTTCCCTGCTTGGGTGTTGTCCTACAAAGCAAAAGGCCACCAGTTTGATTCTCAGTTAGGACAGATGTCTAGGATGCAGGTTGAGTCCCTGGTCAAAGAACATGCAGGAGGCAACTGATGTTTCTCTCTCACATCAATATTTCTCTCCCTCTCTTTCTCCCTCCTTTCCCCTCTCTTTCTCTCAAAAAAAAAAAATCCCATCACCGTCTATACTCCATCTACTCATTCTATGCTTTTCTGTGTCTATGACCCCTCTTTGTAGAGGCACAGCTCAATTTTGTTCTTGATCTCTTGTTTGACTGACCAACTGATTTGGGTTCAACTTTCAGATTTTAATTTGGCAACCTTGGAATTTACTTCCCCTGCTCTCTCCCACTGCCTCTGGGCTCTGCCACGTGCCTTTGTTTAGCCCAATGGGCAAGAGTGAACTTGAAAATGCAGAGGCTTGAGAAGTGTGTGAACTTTTCTGCTTGTACTTTTGCACAATCAGGCCCTCTTTCTCGGATTGGCCCACCACCTCGAGAACATGCCCGAGCTAGCCTGTTGTAGGAAAGTGAGAGACGTGTGCTGCCGAGGCCCGCCTAGACTGGCCAGACCTTTAGCCAACCAGCCAGCGGACCAGAACCACATGAGCGAGCCCAGCCCAGGTTGGCAGACCCAGGCGGCCCATCCCCCAACTCAACAGTAGTGATAAGTGGCTGTGGTAGCTTATGGCAGAGGCAATAGTTGACTGATGCAGTGAGCAAGGTGAATTTCACACCTACACTTAGAGAAGACCTTCCTATTTCTGTACAAAGTGAGTACCATGAACACATTAGTAGCACGAGGGCATTTTATTGTTTGAGAAAATACAAATCTGAACCTTCTGACATTCAAATGAGTACTCGCCAAACCACCAAATTCTTCTACCCCTTTAAGAATGAAAGTCAACGATGACAGTCAGTGACCTGGAAAATTCTAAGCAAAACCTTAATATGACTCCTCAGTCATCAGATAGGAGTAAATTATTTCAAGGCCAGTGGAGTTTGCATTTGGGTGAGGAGATTCTGGTGTCTCTTGAACAGTACAGACTGATGCCGTCAGTTTGTGAACCGTGAAATTGGTAGCCCCTCTCCGAGATTTTTGATCTAGCATTTAAATCTGACTTCACTCTTTCAATTCAAGCATGAATACTTCCATGATTAAAAAAAGAGAAAGACGTGGGCGGGGGAGGAAACCACAGAGGAATGAGTGCCAGTCAGGGGAGCAGTTAAGCGGGTGCAAACGGTGGAGACCAGAGCAGGGTGAGCCAGGGTGCCCTGGAACCCGCACCTGGCCGTGAGGACAGAGAGTCGTCGGGGCCAAGATCAGAGAACCACTGCAGCAAACATATGGCAGCAAATTCAATTATCTTTTCCGTGCAAAAAATAAAATATTCCTGGAGTCAATTAGAGCTGGCCCGAGTCCTGACTCTCGTAATTGAATATGGGAAATGATCTGGGCTGCAGTTTATGTCGATGAAGAAACAGAGCACGTGACTCAGGCGCTTCCCTTGAAAATGAAGTTCTTTTGCATTTAATTCAAATACACACGCACATGTTTAGTCTTGATATGCTGGGTCTCCCTAAGGCTAGGAAATGACAAAAATTATCTTTTAAGAATACTTTTTTTTCAGTTAAAACTTAAGGAACATCCGTTTTCATATGCCTAAAAGATGATGTTCTGTGTTTCTCTGGTTTAGAGTTTAAAAGTGAGTTCTTTTCTAAAGCACTAAAAGTGAGGTGGGACATTCTGCCAAACTCTCTGATTACTGACAAGTTGTTGATGTTGAAACACTGACCTAACTGTGACAAGTATCCACGAAAAAATCTGGGCGCCTAGGTATAGTTATTTTCCTACCATTGAATCTGTTTCTTTTGTCTGAGATAGGTCATTTATTTATCTGAGGCTATCTATTGTGTAGTAAAAAGCTGTAGAAATTGCTTTAGTCCTTCCTAGCCAAAGGCATAGCCTGCTGGGGACAGACCGTATTTCCAGAAGTTACTTTTGATTTTGGGGTGTCCTTCTGCAAAGGCTTATTGTACCTGACCAGACCACCATATGGGTGTCCTGTGACTCTCGTCAACTTGTCATGTTCCTAAGTAGAGCTCTATTACATGTGAACACAAGCCAGAATTTCTCTGTTGAAAATGACCTTCTGTTAAAGCCAGAACTGTGTCATTGGTAACCTTGATACCAGAAACTTTGCAATAGAAGCCAGTGTGGGGCCTGGGAGAGGGAGGGGAACAGAGCCCCAACCAAATAAAAAAGGTGTGCAAAATGTCTGGAGAGTTTAGAGATAAACCGCACAAAAGCAGAAGTAATTGGAAGTAGAAGCACTTACCAACAAGAAATAATCCAAGTTAAATGCCATTCAGGTAGCATACCGGAAAGCAGGCTTTCGTGGACCAGGAATGTGCCTTCCGCTTTTAGAGAACCAATGCAACTTCTTTCCTGCGTCATCGCCTGTTTTTACTAATGTTATTATCATTGGCTCACCTTTATCAAAGCAATAAAAAAAGGGAAACAAAGAAAAGCAAATTATTAAGGTGAGCTTGGAAAAGCAAAAGGTTGTATCAAGACGACACGGGAAACGCTGGCCCAAGCTTTTGTTTAAATTGCACAGTGAAGATCACAGAAGACAATGGGAAGTGGGCCATATCACACAGCACATTAAAATTAGAGTTATTTCCTCAACCCCACAATGTGAGCAAGGCCATGGACCACTGCCTCGCTGTGAGGTGGAGAAACCCTTTCTGTCTTTTGGAGAAGTTCTAATCTAGTCCTTGGAAAGTGTGTTTGGGTTTCTTTATTTTATTTCCATTGTACTTCTCTCTCTTATTCACGTATTTTATACAGCACGAGGTCTAAACCTCTCCCCTTTGGCTGGTAAGACTGGGAGTTGGATCGACACATTGTTTTAGGTTTTTCAAAGTTTATCAGTGATCGGTATGCTTTCCTATAATAGAGGAGTTAAGTAGTGGATTCCAAAGGTTTCTTTAGGGGGCTGTTGGCTCTATTTTTCCTATAATGAGAAGCAGATTTGTTGTTCCTACCAGTCTTAGACAATTAGCTTTATTTGTGTCTATTTGTATTATAAACATGAATCACTTTAAATTAATTTAGCATCTTTTATTTAGGTTGGCTTTTGAGGTCCTTAATAATAACTAAAAAAAAAAGAGCCAACTGATATGAGATCCAGCTGCCAAAAATTATATTTAAAATTAGAGTGTTCTTGCTTGCTTCTCCATGGCAGAACCTGGGGATGTCTCTTTCTGCAGAACACTTTTCCAGGAGTCATTTCAAAGCTGTCATTTCAGCCTCGGGTCAAAACTGAAAGCATTCACGACTTCTTAGTTGACTTGGTCTTAGGGGCAGCTTTGAACACTTCAGGGAGGATTCATTCCTCCCAGCACAGTTCATATCCTACCCAGTTACACTGAAGAGGGCAGGAGACCAGTACCGCACTGACACTCGAAAAGTCTGGGTTCTTTCAACTAAATGAATAAATAGATGTTTTGCTCAGCAAAGAAAAGAATATTAACTAGACAGCTTTTTATATCTTTGCAAACACACTGAACTATGGAGCAGGAAAGAAAAGAATTGTAAAGAAAGCAAAGTATATTTTATCACTATATGATTGAAATTGAGAACATTGGTTTGCAGCCTTGATGATACAGAATGTAGGATATTTATCCTAGTTAAAGCTGAAGGGCTTCTTTGCCTTTGAAGTTGTATTTATACCTTGTTTTTGTTTTTTAAAACAGTGTTATGACTTGGGTATTTCCCCCGTGTTCTGAGAAATGATTCTACCCTCCTGGGTCACTGCTCTGCACTCAGGTCATCCTGCCGTTTTCATGAAAGGAAGACACATTTGTAGTCTACAAGTCTTATCGGCCATTTCCCTGCCTATAGAATTCGATGGGCGTGACAGCCTTCTTTCCTTTCGTCCTCTCTCCGTCCCTTGCAGTCCACAAAGGCAGTGCTTCTGATGACATAACATTCTCAGTAACATTATAGGCCTCCTTCATTTGTACAGAGAGTCACTTCATTAGACAAGAGGTTCCTCCACACATCCTTCCTGCATATAATCCACAATCTTTTCCTGGCTTCTGGTGAGATGGCTGAGGGAACTCCGCTTCACACGCCTTGTATCTTCAAAAAGCCCTCTAATCTTCATTTCCCCCCCTCCACCCAGGCACTAGCAAAAGGCTGTTTATTATTCTCAAATTACTAATGATGAAACTGAAAGTTGGAGATGCTACTAACTACCCTAAATCTCTCTCAGTCCACCATAGCCACACTGTGGTCCTTGCTATTCTTCTAACAACAGGGCTTTACTCATCTCAAGCTTGTTGCTGTTCCCTTTGGCTGGAATTCTCTTCCTCAGATATTCAATGAACTGAAGGGTGTCTTGGGATGTGGGACTTTTAGTGCTAAAATGGGAAAAGTGCAGACAAACTGGACGAGTTGGTTACCTAGTGAGAATATATGGTCTATAGCTTTGACTGGTGTGGCTCAGTGGATTGAGCACTGGCCTGTGAACCAAAGAGTCGCCAGTTTGATTCCCAGTCAGGGTAAATGCCTGAGTTGCAGGCCAGGTGCCCAGTAGGGGGCACACAAGAGGCAACTCATGTAGCCTACTGGAAAGCAGGCTTTGGTGGACCAGGAATGTGCCTTCCGCTTTTAGAGAACCAATGCAACTTCTTGTGTTGCAACTTCTTTCTTGTGTCATCGCCTGTTTTTACTAATTTATTATCATTGGCTCACCTTTATCAAAGCAATAAAAAAAGGGAAACAAAGAAAAGCAAATTATTAAGGTGAGCTTGGAAAAGCAAACAGTTGTGTCAAGACGACACGGGAAACGCTGGCCCAAGCTTTTGTTTAAATTGCACAGTGAAGATCACAGAAGACAATGGGAAGTGGGCCATATCACACAGCACATTAAAATTAGAGTTATTTCCTCAACCCCACAATGTGAGCAAGGCCATGGACCACTGCCTCGCTGTGAGGTGGGGAAACCCTTTCTGTCTTTTGGAGAAGTTCTAATCTAGTCCTTGGAAAGTGTGTTTGGGTTCCTTTATTTTATTTCCATTGTACTTCTCTCCCTTATTCACGTATTTTGTACAGCACGAGGTCTAAACCTCTCCCCTTTGGCTGGTAAGACTGGGAGTTGGATCGACACATTGTTTTAGGTTTTTCAAAGTTTATCAGTTGATAAACCACAAGTTGATGTTTCTCTCTCTTTCTCCCTCCTTTCCCCTCTCTCTAAAAGTAAGTAAATAAAATCTTTAAAATATATATATGGTTTTCAAAGGCAGTAGTTTTGGCTGCTTATTGGTGTTTCTACGCCCCGGGTAGAGGGCCTGGCCTATGGTAGGTGCTTGGTAAGTATGTGTTACATGAATAAGTAAATACTATACAGAGTCAATTCTGGCACTGGGAGAAATGGGGACATGCAGAGTTTCCAGGGGCTACACCCAGTATCACAGTTGATGGTGCAAGAGGCATGAGATATACTATCCAAGGTCTCATGGTGATGTGATGGTTTATTCTATGTGTCAACTTGACTTGGCTAAGGTATGCCCAGAAGGCTGGTAAAACATTATTCCTGGGCTCCGACTGGTGTGGCTCAGTGGATTGAGCACGGCCCATGAACCAAGGGGTTGCTAGCTCGATTCCCAGTCAGGGCACATGCCTGGGTTGCAGGCCAAGTCCCTGGTATCGGGGCATGTGAGAGGAAACCACACATTGATGTTCCTCTCCCTCTCTTCTCCCTCCCTTCCCCTCTGTCTACAGATAAATAAACATTATTTATTAAAAAAAGCAAACATTATTTCTGGTGTGTCTGTGAGGGTATTTCCTGAGGAGATTAGCATTTGAATCACAAACTGAAATACAAAGGTGGGGGAGAGGTATAAAACAGGACAGAGCATCTGAGACCTATGTGTCAATAACATATGGTTTGACATGAGGGAATTAGATTCCCAGAAGTAGCAGGCAGACAGAAAAAGAGGGAAAAAAATGTGTGAAGAATGTCAAGAACATTCCAGAATGATGAATGATATCAATCCACAGATCCTAAGCTCAGTTAATACAAAGAAATCTACACATAGGCACATCATGATTAAACTGCAGATGAAGGCGAGTCTTAAGACAGCCAGAGAAAAAAATCACGTTATATTGGGTGGCTACAAAACAATTAATGGATGACTTCACCAGGAACAACAGAGCCCATCTTTATGTTGCTGAAAGATAGCTCCAGGCTTTTATCTTAATTGCCAAAATAATGTTCTCATCCACAGACACCCAATATCACCGCTGTCATGCTTAGGTGATTAGAGCTAGAGTAAATAAAGAAATACGAGGAGCTCTCGGAGATAGAGAGAAACTAAGGGCTTGAATATCACTCACAATAATTTGGTGAAAGGGGAATACCAGTAAAGGAGATAGAGAAGATAAGTATAGGTATGACTGAATTGCAGTGTTTCAAAAAAAAAAAAAGGTACTACTGGCACGTGGGACTGAGCAATTCTTCTCCAGGTGACCGCCATGCACTGCAGGGTGTCTCAAATCCTTCCCTCCCAGGATGAATGCCAGTAGCTTTCATGAGTCAGTCTTTGTAACCACCTAACATTTGTTTCCTTGTTAAAAAAAATTATTTCTTTTTAGAGAAAGTGGGAGGGAGGGAGAAAGAGAGGGAATTAAACATCAGTGTGTAGTTGCCTCTTGTGCAACCCCACCAGGACCTGGCCTGCAACCCAGGCATGTGCCCTGACCGGGAATCGAACCAGTGACCCTTTGGTTCACAGGCTGGTGCTCAATCCACTGAGCCACACCAGCCAGGGCAGTTCCTCACATTGTCTGATGCTCCAGAAGTCGTTGTACCACTGGGTATGACAGGGTTTCCCTACCTCGGCAACACCAACATTTTGGGTGACAGAATTCTTTGTAGTGGCGGAGGGGGGCGGTGCATCCTATGCATTGTAGGCTGTTTAGCAGCACCCTTGGCTTCTAATTGATCAAGGTCAGGAGCACCCCTCTGCCAGCTGCGAAAACCAAAAATATCCACAGACATTGCCCAATGTCCCATTAGGGAGGAAGAAACTTTACCTTTTTAAATTCTTTTGGTTGGTCTAACAATTAAATCCATAGACGACAGAGTTGATTAATAAGAGAAAATAACCACATTCAATTGCAAAGCCACATATGAGAATCCCACATACATGAGCAAGTCAGAGACCCTACGTACCTAAAAGGTTCAGAAGCAGGAAGTTCAAATGCGGTCTATGTGCCATTGTGAGCTAAGGGTGAGGTAAGATGCCTTGGGGATTTAGAGAGGAGGAAGGTCGGTCACAGGACAGAAAAGGGCACACTGTTCAGCAACTAGAAATTTGCCCTGCACTATAGATAGGTCATCAAAAGTTATCCCTGGTAATAACTTCTACTGTGGGCAAGGCCCCAAAGTGAACCCACAGGGTCTCTATTACCTTCAGCTCAAAGTAATTTACACACCAAAGTGGCACATCTTAGGGAGATGCCTATTCTGAAAACCCATTTAGTCCCCTGGCGTGGGGGTAATCTCACCTCTCCCTTCTCCTCCCTGTTGAGAACCACTCGGATATATGAGATAACAAAAAAAAAAAAGTGAATCTTTCAAAAGGAAGGAAACACAATATCAGAAATTAGAGAGAGATGTAAAGAAAAATGTCAGATCTAAAAAAGAAAACACTTTCAATATGGCAGTGTATACTGAAGTCGGATTGTTGAATCAAAAAGGCAGACATTGAGTTGAGACATTATTAGACCATGGGAGAAACTGAGAAGGCATCCAGAGAGGCAGCGGGTCCTGAAAAGGCCTTACTTTTGTTCCATTTTGTTTTCCCAAGAGAATGGAGAACTTTGAAACCTTGCAGGTAGAAAGGAAAGAAGCTGGTAGAAAAAGGGAGACCGAGGATGTTGCTGGAATGGGAGAGAACACAAAACCAGCTCTGCCGAGACCATGTGGAGGCAGCTGAAACTCCATTACACAAGAAGGGAGACTTGGCCGTGTCGGCGCTACGTAAGGAAGGTAGTGCGTTCCTCTTCTGGCACTCACCCATGCTTTGTAAATGTAAAGATCTTATCTGTCCTCTGTTTATGACTGAGGCAAATTAAATCGAGGAGTCGGGCTTTACTTGGTTCTTAATCTGCACATGATCATCCCTCTCTCAGATCCGATGGCTTCACAAGGTGAAGTCCTTCCTCCAATCCAACTCCAGTTGGAGAAGCATCATCGTGCAGCATAAAGGCAACGTCAGTTCTCCTTTACAGACAACGGCTAATGCGATGAAGAGAACGAGGAGGAGGGGAAGAGCTGGGGGCAGAAAGGGCAAGGAGGAGGAACGGAAGGAAGAGGGGACGGGCATGGAGAAAGGGAAGTGGGGTAAGAGGGACAAGGAGAAGGTTAACACATTCATTCGATTGGATTCAGGTGGTCTCAGCTTCTGCCCTTAGTAGTTAAAGTACAGGGACCACGCCCCTCTTGACAGATAACGAGATAAGGCCAAGTTGGATCTGGGGAGCTAAATCTATACCTCAGCCCCCACACCGAGATAAATTCCAAATGGATCAATATTAAACTTAAAAATTGAAATAATAAAAGAACTGGTAGACAATGTGGGTGGATTTAAAAAAACAAACAAACAGTGTGAACTTATAGAAAAACCTGTGAAGTATCCATGTAAGAAACATCCAAATCTGCAGAGAATTTTTATGAGTGGATTTGGGCCAAACTGGTAAGAATTGCTAGAAAGGAGAATCTCAATAAATTGAGGAAATGTTCCAGAGAGCGGCAGTTTTGCAGGTTATTTTATCCATTAGAGTAAAAGGAGAAAATGGGAGGCGGGTTACGTGAAATCCATTGGTGGTAGATGAAGGAGGCAGGAGTAAGCATAGTGGGGACATCGCTGGGATCGGACAAAGAGGCACAACAGACATGCGTGTCTCTTACATTGGTGGGCACGTGATTCTAATTAACCATGTGCAGCCCGAACAGATGGGATGCAGGGATCAATATATAATGGGAGGGATTCTGTGGTCTCATGCCCTGAGGAGTCTGGAAAAGATTACTCTGACATTTCGCAGTTACTTGTTTTGGATGCAGAAATATAATAGACAGGCTCACTTAAGGCAAAGATCGACCTTTGACAAGGAAGCCACAGGCCTAGTATGGGGAACCTATCCACAGGGATGGCAGATATAGCTCAGCCTCATGGGAAAGCCCTTAGGCACGTGGCAGCACGCACGATGCCAAACCCACGGATTGGTTCTCCCGTGGGACATCAGGCCTGCATGGCACCTACTCTGCTTTGTGACTTGCTCTTGCTAAAACCCCCTCACCCTGAGTTGAGGCAGCACATGCTGACTGTATATCTTTAAAGTAACTTCCTGGAGAAGTCTGTGCTAATTCTCCCAAGGACTGAAGTGTAAACCAGACCAATTACTCTTATCATTCTCTTGCATTTGCAACATTTTTTCATTGTTAATCTGTAAGGAGTAATCAGTTACATCCTTTCCATTGCTATTTGTAAAAACTAATTACCTAAAGCAGACCTAAGTAGAATGAATGAAAACCTTGTTTGATGTATGCTATTAGAAAACCAATAAAAGCTTGTCAAAGCAAGGGTCGGGGCACTCTCCCCTTGAGAGAGTGGCCAGGCCATCCCTTTCCCTCCACAGGACTTGGCAGTACGTGTGAATTTATCTTGTCTTATCCATAACACCTCAGACACTGCAGGCTGGTGTCCGCATCAGCCTAGGACATAACTTCCCGCTATGACTTGATTTTAGTCAGGAATGGTTATGTTCCGACCATCCTGTGTGGTTACTTTTGGTCTCTGAGTTTGTAAGGCCTCCCCTGAGCTTGTCAGGTTTAGTACGTGGTCCCTTCTCGCCCACACAGCATGTTACAAATTCCGCATTAATTCCATGAAGGAAGAAATTGTTAAACACGACTATATGCAATTTTAAAATTCTACTTGGCAAAAATGACATCACGACAAAAATGACAACTGGGAAAACATGGTCATCCATACTATGTGAAGGGAGCCATTTCTGCGACTGTCCAAAGAATCCGTAAGCACATTTTTGAAAACTATGTGGAAAAAGATAGAAAAACAAGCAAAGGAAAATGATTAGGCTGTTCACAGCAGAGGAAATAGTACAGGGCAATAAAACTTTATAAATAGAGAGAAGCAAATTAAAGCAATGAGATACCCTCTGCCTACCAAATTGGCAAATACTAAGATATTGAAAATGCCCAGTAACAGTGATTGATTAGGAAATGAGTTTCGTGTCCTCTGAGAGGGCCTGAAATTGGTCACATCTCTTTGCAGGATCATTTTGGAATATCTTTCAACGCTAACAGTGCATGACCTTTGGGCCCAGCAGGTCCACTCCCAGGAGCTTAACCAGAAGACGGTTACAGAATCTCTGCACCAACATCGATCCGTAGGATGCTCACCACAGCCTTGTTTCTGAGAGCAAACCCTGGGGGCAGCCGTAAGTGTCCACCAGTTGCGGGTTTCTCGTATAAATTGTGGTATTTCTCCCCAATGTGCATGAATTATCAAGAAAAAAACCCTTGCTTTAAAAACCAGGTCATTACTCACTATACTGTACACATGAAACTAATATAAAATGTCAAATATAATTGAAGAATACATTTTTAAAAACACAGCAAAAAATACCCAGGTTATTACTTCCACAAACGAATACGTTCAAGTGCACAGGTGAATCGGTGTCTGGTGAAGTCGGAAGCTGCAGACACGAGTGGGCCACAAGGATCGTGAAGGGTCGGAAGCCCGGCCAGAACCAGACGTGCCATTCGTACCAAGTGGGCTCCAAAGGGTGCACGTGAACCAAGCACAGCGGAGTCAACGTGAGTGCTGATTCCGCTCCTCGCAGCTGGGATTTAGCCTAGAGAATAAGGCAGAGCTTAGCACCGTGGGGAGGAGGCAGAGCAGGGAGTGAGCAGACCGCCCGGGGAGCGAATCAGTGAGCCCTAGACAGCACCGCCCCACGCGCATGCTCAGCTACTTGAATAAAAAGTTCTCTCATTTTTACTAACTTATTTAAAGTCTTCCTATTTTAAAGCATCACCAAGCAGAAAAATCACACCAGCATTACTCTTCTCCTGTACCCTTAGGAATCACAGAGGCTT
Organism: Carollia perspicillata; assembly: GCA_004027735.1. Taxonomy (NCBI): domain Eukaryota; kingdom Metazoa; phylum Chordata; class Mammalia; order Chiroptera; family Phyllostomidae; genus Carollia; species Carollia perspicillata. Next base: position 15,389 of record PVKM010032375.1, read on the forward strand.
GGGAAGTCCAGTCAATTATGCTAGCGTGAAACTGGTTACCATGCATCCCGCCAAGTCTACATCAGAACAATTAAGTACTGGGAAATTAATGTCATTTCTCTACCATGAATAAGCTCAAGTGTCATATTCCACACCAGCAGATTACAGCTTGAAAAAAATGATCGTTTCCATAAAAACATCACACAAGAATCAAGTTGGTGAATGAAAGGCTGAGTCTTTGTAAACAATATGTACCTATCCAAAGTACTTTATTTTTTACATTTAATCTTTATTATATGTTTCGGTTGCCATTTCGTCCCCTTAGACCCCCTCCCCCAGCAATCCCCACACTGTTGTCCATGTCCCTGAGTTCAGAGCACTCTAAAAATAGATGCACCGCACACGGTTAGAGCTCAGGGTGGAGGCCAGTCCTGGCCGGCGAGCTCCTGAGTGTCGGAAGTGTGCTACATTGACGGCAGGGTGTTCGCTAGCACTCGCAGAGCCTGCCTCTGTGACTGGAGTTCGCTAGTGCTCTCTGCCACCTTCAGGGGGAAAAAAATAGGTGCAGCACAGTAAAATGGGTGCAACTGCTGAGAATCTGATGTAAAGTCTATTAAAACTCAAGGATCCGGTTTCCGCAGAATAAAGACAGATTGCAGCACCTCATTTGGAAACTGGTACACATCTGTTTTCATCACTTTTGCATTTTAAATGAGAGCTACTTTCTTGCCCAGATTTAGTTCAAAGTATTGATCAATACTTCCATAGTTCTTAGAAGTTTCCTCTGAATGTATTTTCTAGCAATTAAAACCTGTTTGCCTCTGTAAAAGCACAAATCGATATATCCTTTCTTAGGACCTATTATTTCTGTTTTTGTGGTTTACCTAATGTATTTATGGGAAGGAGGACATTTTGTTTTAAAAAAGTAGAGATTTTTCATTTTTCAGTTAACACAATTCTCACTGTAATTATTGTTTGCATGCCTGTGCCCTCCTTTCTCTCAACAGGTAATGATCATCGTCATCACCATCATCGTATCATCGTTGTAAACCTTGGGCCATGC
>PVKM010032376.1:0-16425 GCA_004027735.1 Carollia perspicillata
CATAGAAATGGAGATCACATGGAGGGTTACAACAGGGGAGTTGGAGGGGGCGGGAGGGGGAAAAGATACAGAGAATAAGTAGCATAGATGGTAGGTAGAAAATAGAAAGGGGGAGGGTAAGAATAGTATGGAAAATGTAGAAGCCAAAGAACTTATACATATGACACATGGACATGAACTAAAGATGGGGGAATGTGGGTGAGAGGGGGTGTGTAGGGTGGAGGAGAGCAAAGGGGGAAAAATGAGACAACTGTAATAGCATAATCAATAAAATATATTTTAAAAATAAATAAAAATAAATATTGGTAGAAATGTCTTGGTTTCAGAGGTCCTCCCTAATGAGCCAGGATCCCAGCCTCACCCCAGGCTCCCCAGCCCAGATTTGCAGTGCCAGGAATAAAAGTCCCTGTAATTTTGGGCTGTGAAAACCAGCTGAGTAAGGAGAGCTTCTGGAGTCCCAGGCTTTGCTCTTACAGGGACCACACAAGACTTAATTTGCATTCATTTACTCTGAGGTCCAGCACTGGAGCAGCAGCTTAAAAGGCACCAAGGACACACGAGAAGGAACCAAATTGTTTGGAATTGGGGCAAAAGTTAGAGAACTTTCTCCCAGACAGAAGTGCTGGTAGAGGCCATTGTTCCTTTGCTGAGCCCTCCCCTAAAGAGCCAACCTGTGGACACCATATCTGAGTCTCCATCAACATGGCTAATGCTGCTAGACCTGCTCTTATGATCCCCTACCCTGTCCTCACCTGCAGGCCCATCCAAGCCCATTCCAGTGGCTTTTCCATACAAATGGCTTGTCTTGGCTCATGCTTCAAACTTTCCTAAAATCTCTCAAACAAGCAGCATCTGGCTTCTGTGTATCCCATATACCTTGCTAACTGGCCCCAGTCCTGGCACTAGTAGCAGCTGACTTTTGTTTCCAGCTTAGCCTCTCCTGGCATCTCCAAGCCAAGCACACGTAGTCATGTGCAGATCAATTTGTAGTTCATATTGGGTGGCCCAGGGAAGGGCATACAGTATAGCTAACCTTGGCCTGCACCTCCCAGGAGGCCCCAGAGCCAGCTTACCTGGTGCATAGCTTCAAATCATGCTGAAGCACTACCCAACTACCTCCACAAGTGACACACTTGAGGGGGTGACTCAGATGGTAGCTGTGACCCACTGAAGTGACCTCTGGTCTGTGGGGTTAGCGTCTGCACAGAAGATTCTCCACAGTGGTCATGGTCAGTCCTCATAGCTGATCAGCATGGGGGTAAATCCCTGCCACTGACATGCCAACAGCAATCAAGGCTCAACTACAATAGGAGGATGCACACAGCCCACACTTGAAGTATCCAGCTTGGGTGCCTGGGGAAGCTGCACCACTAGGCCCTACAAGATATCTACTACATACAGTCACTCTACCAAGGGCAGGAGATGTAGCAGCTCTACCTAATACATAGAAACAAACACAGAGAGGTGGTCAAAATGAGGAGATAAAGAAACATGTCCCAAATGAAAAAAATAGAACAAAACTCCATAAAAAAACCTAAATGAAACAGAGAAAACCCAGGTTTCTTCCAGATGCAGAGTTCAAAACACTGGTTATAGAATGTTCAATGAATTAAGAGAAAGAATAAGAAACTTTGTGAGAATTTCAACAAAGAGATAGGAAACATGAAAATGGAGATAGAAAATATAAAAAAGAACCAGTCACAAATGAAGAATACACTAATTGAAATGAAGACTGCATTATAGGGAATCAACAACAGAGTAGATGAAGTAAAGTATCAAATCACTGATTTAGAAGATTAGAAAGCAGAAAATACCCAATCAGAACAGCAAAAAGAAAAAAGAATCCAAAAAACTGAGGATAGTATATGGAGCCTCTGAGAAAACTTAAAGCATACCAACATTTGTGTCATGTGGGTGCTGGAAAAAGAAGAGAGAGAGAGAGCAGGGAATTGAAAACCTATTTGAAAAAATAATGAAATTTTTTCCCTAACCAAAAATTTCCCTAACCTAGTGAAGAAAATAGACACACAAGTCCAGGCAGTGCAGAGGGTCCCAAACAAGGGGACTCCAAAGAGGCCCACACAAAGACAAATCATAATTAGAGTGTCAAAAGTTAAAGACAAAGAAAATCTTAAAAGCAGCAAGAGAAAAGCACTCAATTACCTACAAGGTAGATTGCATAAGACTGTCAGCTGATTTTTTAACAGAAAACTTGCACGTTAGAAAGAATGACAGGAAATATTCAAAGTGATGAAAAGCAAGGACCTAGAACCAAGATTATTCTACAGAGCAACGTTATTAGTGACAGATGAATGGATAAAGAAATGGTACATATATACAATAGAATATGATTCAGCCATATTATAAAGAGCTTCCCAGACAATAAAAAGCTGAAGGAGTTTATCATCATCAAACCAGTGTTACAAAAAAAAAAAAAAAAAAAAAAAAAAAAAAAAAAAAAAAAAAAAAGAAGTGTCTTCTTTAAAAAGAAGAAAAAAGAGGATAAAATATATGAATAATAAAATGGCAATAAAGATGGGCTTCCAGTCAAGATGGAGACATAGGTAGATGTACCTTGTCTCATTGTACAACCATAAGAAGGAACACAAGTAACTTAAAAATGAAAAACATCCAGAACTTCCAGAAAATCACCCAAAAAAACACTCAGAACTATATGGAACTCTGACAACTAAGGATTTAAAGAAGCTATGTTCATCCAGACAGGTAGGAAGGGTGGAGACAGGGAGTTGGGGCAGAAAAGACTCAGTGTGGCAGCGGTAAGCTGGGGGTGGAGAGGCGACAAGGCAACAGTGGCTGGCTGAACAGGCAGCCCTATATTCACGTCTGGTGGATACAACCCAGTGAGCAAGTGAGCCCAGCCTCAGGCCAGACTGCATAGCCCAGGGCTCCAGTGCCAGGAAAGAACACCTCATAACTTCTGGCTGTAAACCCAGTGGGGGTAGGAGCAGTGAAAGAAACTGCTGGTTTCTCAGGAGAACCCAGAGCATTCACAAATCCACTCACCCTGGGAACCACAACCAGGACAGCAGCTGGAGGGGTGCCAATTGCATATGGGGAGTGGGTAAAGTGACTTGAAATGGGGTGAGGGCCAGGCAAGTCCCCAGAAGTCAGCCTGCAGTGGCATTGTCCCCTCTTTGACTCTTCCTGCACACACAAAGCCATGGTTGCTCTGCCCTGGCGAATACCCAAGGCTCTGAGCCATATGCCTTAACGGGTGCACTAAAACAGAATCAAAGCACCTCTACTTAGTACACAGACACAGGAAGGCTGCCAAAATCAGGAGACACAGAAATATGGCCCAAATGAAGGAACAGAACAGAACCCCAGAAAAAAACTAAGCAATGCAGAAATAGCTGACCTATCAGATGCAGAGTTCAAAACGCTGCTGGGCAGAATGCTCAAAGATCTTATAGGATATGGCAAAAGCATAAGGGAGGAAATGAAGTCTCTACTAAAGGAAATAAAGAAAAATCCACAAGAAACCAATAGTGAAGGGAAGGAAGTCAGGATTCAAATCAATGATTTGGAACATAAGAAATAAACATTTAACCAGAGCAAAATGAAGAAACAAGAATTCAAAAAAAAAATGAGAAGAGTTTAAGAAGACTCTGGGGTATCTCCAAAAGGGCCAACATTTGAATCATAGGGATACCAGAAGGAGAAGAGAAGAGCAAGCAATTGAAAACTTACTTGAAAAAATAATGAAAGAAAACTTTCCTAATTTGGCAAAGGAAATACACATACAAATCCAGGAAGCACAGAGAGTCCCTAGCAAGTTGGACCCAAAGGGGTCCACACCAAGATGCATCATAATTAAAATGCCAAAAGTTAAAGATAAAGAGAGAATCTTATATTTAATAAGCAGAGAGTTACCTATAAAGGGGTTCCCATAAGGCTATCAGCTACTTTCTGAAAAGAAACCTTACAGGCAAGAAGGACCTGGCAAGAAGTATACAAAGTGATGAAAAGCGAGGAACTACAAACAAGATTAATCTATCCAGCAAAGCTATCTTTTAGAATGAGAGGACAAATAAAGTGATTCTCAGACAAAGTAAAGCTAAAGGAGTTCATCCTCATCAAGGCTTTATTATATGAAATGTTAAAGACTTATTTAGGAAAAAGAAGAAGATTAAAACTATGAATATTACAATGACAACAAACTCACAAGTATCAACAACTGAATCTAAAGAACAAAAACAAAACAAACTAAGCAAACAACAAGAACAGGAATAGAATCATACGTATGGAGATCAGTTGGCGGGTTATCAGCTGGGAGGAGGAAGGGAGAGTATGGGGAAATGGTGCAGGGATTTAGAAGTGTACATTGGATAGGTACAGAATAGACAGGGGGATGTTAAGAACAGTATAGGCAGTGGAGAGACCAAAGAACTTACATGGACAACCCATGCACATGAACTAAGGGTGGAGGATTGCAGGAGGGAAAAGGGAACCAGGCAGAGAAGGGAAAGGAAGAAAAATTGGGACAACTGTAATAGCATAATCACTAAGATATACTTTTAAAAAACTTTTTAAAAATGGCCATAAATACACATCTATCAACAATTACTTTAAATACAAATGGATTAAATGCTCTAATCAAAAGACATACAGTGGCTGAATGAATAACAAAACAAAGACCTTAACAAAGCAATTCCATTTGTTTCCAACAAAACAAAAGCAATTCCATTTCTGGGTATTTATTGGAAGAAATCCAAGACACTAAATTGAAAACACATACACATCTATATGTTTATTGCAGCATTATTATAGTACCCATGACATAGAAGTAACACAAGTGTCCATCAATAGATGATTGGTGAAAGAAGTTGTGCATATATACAATGGAATGTGATTCTGCCATAAAAAATAATAACACCTTGCCATCTGCAACAGCATTGATGGACCTGGAGGGTATTGTGCTGAGTGAAATGAGTCAGACAAAGACAAATGCCAGATGATTTCACGTATATGTGGAATCTAAAACACAAAATAAATGAATAAGCAGAATAGAAACAGACTCGTCAGCACAGAGAACATTTTGATGGCTGCCAGATGGGAGGAATGTTAGGGGGATGGGTGAAAAGATGAAGGGATTAAGGAGTCCAAATTGGTAGTTAGGGAACAGTCATGAGGATGTAAGGTACAGTATAAGGAATATAGTTAATAATATTATAATAACTATACTTGGTGTCAGGTACGATAATTATCAGTTAATCACTTCCTAAGTTATATAAACATCTAATCACAGGGTTGTCCATTTTAAACTAAAATAATGTTGTATGTAAACTGTAATTAAGAGTTTTTTAAAGTCAGATAAAATTAAAGTGAGAAAAAAAAAGAAATGCAGGAAATATTTTGCACCTTTACTTTGGCAAAGCATTTGATAAAGTCACCATACTCTGGCTGCCTTATTAGTGATGCTGTGACAGGAGCTGCCTCCTTGGGCTTGTCTTATTCATTATATTTACAAATGACTTGGATGAACATGCCAAATCTCAGCACAATAGATAGCAGGACAGACGACAGACAGAGAAAAAAATAACATGCATGATAGAATCAAGATCCAAAAAAGCTCTTGCCAGGCCGAGACAGTGAATACATCCACAAGGAGAAAAGACAAAATTTTACAGGAATGAATTTTTTCCTCTTGGGAGCAGAAAGCCAATTGCAAAGTACAGGATGGAGGAGGGGTGACAGTGAGTAGCATATTAAAGGTAACTTTGTTCCTGCTACATTAAAGGCATGATTGCCCATTGTAGGGATGTTCTAGGCACTTCAGATACAAAAGTGAATCAAACAGAGTTCCTGCCCTCTGTGACCTTCCTGTCTATTGGGAGATATAAAAAGTCAACAGCAAATTAAAATGCTACATGACAAAGACTATTAGTTCTGAAGAACACACGCTGGGAGTGCTTTACCCTATTCCTGTGAGATTCAGGAATGTTTCACAGTTGAGTAGGAACCCACAAGATAAGTAAAATAATGTTGAGGAAAAGAGTTTTCTGGGCAAGTGCAGCAGCAATTCAAAGACCTGTAGATGACGGAGAGCATGGCTCCTTGGGCCTTGAAAGCACTAAAGGACCTGTGTGGCTGGAGTCTGACCTGGTGGAACTGGAAAAGACAGCAGGGAAGGACCAGAGGCAGTTACAGTTCTTAACCTAGGGGAAATGCCGCTGGTCTAAGATGAGCAGTGGAAATGAAAAGCAGTAGCAAACAGTTTCAGATATGAAAGTGGTAAAATCTCCAGAACTTGGTGAATGATTGGTTTAGGGCAATGAGAGGAAGGGAGACATCAAAAAGAACACCAAGATCACATTGACATTGTTCTGTGTAGCAATTAATTTTTCATTTAATGCTTCCAACAACTCTAAGACATAAATGGTCTCATTATATCTACTTTATGGATGAGCAAACTCAGAGAGGTTGAATAACTTGGCACAATAAAAGCTAGAAAGTAACAGATCTGATATTTTAAACCCAGAGGAATGAAAATACAATGAACTGGCTGTTTATTGTCACATAAGAAATAAATATGAAATAATTTTAAAAATATCAATTCCTATTTACATTAAAAGTGTATGACTCTCTTATTTTCGTAGATGTCCAAATGCATTGACATTTGAATGACAGGTCATAACAAAGGGGCTAGTAAAGTGTCTTCCAGGTCCTCCTTTGTTACTAATGGCATATCCAACAGCAACGGGGGTGCATAAGTCCTGGGACGTGATGACTCTGGGGGTTCTGTCTTAGGTGATTCACTGGCAAAAGCAAAGAAAATCAAAGGACTATCCGTACAAATGCAAATACTTATTTTTTTGCATCTCTAAAAAATTCTTGTTGCCTCTCACTTTAGCCTTTTATTTTTGGGTTAACAACCCCATAAAAATTATTCAAGAATTCTCTGAATAAACCCTTGGATTCTAAATAGTCATGTATTAGTATCACCTGCTAGAAGGAGGAATCCAAAATTCTGGGCAAGAGGAAGGATCCTGTGGGACCGGAAAAGTCCTCAGAATGTCTGATTTAAGAAGCTAATATTTTAAATAAGACTTATTTTTTTTCTAAATGGAGAAGTAACACATATTTAGCACAGAAACGTTAAGATATTTGGGGGGAAAAATCACAAAACTAAAAAAATAGTCACCTATAATCTCACCAACCAAAGACAAACACTCTTCACATTTACTCATTTCTAACCAGTGTTTTCCTATGATTATGTTTAAAACATATATATATATGAAGTAATAGATAATATTTTATGTTCTGCTTTTTTTGTTTAGCAATATGAAAGGTGTGTTTTCTCATTCCTGTAAACTTTCTCCTGGAGTGTAACTTACACTGGCGGCAGCAGAGATTGCATCCTAGGTGATATCGTCGTTGTTGAGTATTTCAGTTACTTTCCCTACTCAGGACACCAGACTGAGAGCTGATAACTGTGTGAAATTTTGCCCTCAGTGGCAGCCTTTCTTCCTTCCTTTTTAAAAAAATTATATTTTAGTATTTATGCTGTTACAGTGGTCCCAATTTTTCCCTGTTCCACCCAGCAACCTCCTCCTTCTCAGGCAATCCCCACACCACTGCCCATGTCCGTACATCATGCCTATATGTTCTATTGGCGGCCTTTCTTGGTGTGCTATTTCAAGTGCATGCGATACCAGAGCAAAAACTTGTTCTTAACGTTCTTGCTCTTTGTTTTAGAGTGTTAACAACATCCCTCATTCATAGCCAAACAAAAATGAGTTTCTAGAGTGTAAATCTGAGGGTGGCACGTTAAATACTAAAGAGTAAGAGAGCATGAAGGTTAAGGTAAACTGAGAAATCTATTCTTTGACCGTTAGGTGGTATTTATGCTGGATGAATTTTCTGTTTATTTCTCAATTATCCTCCAGCCACGAGTCAGTAACCAAGAAACTCCCAACTGATCTGCTGTCTTTATAGGAAGAAATTCACCGGGGTTCAGGTGATGCAGCGCCCCCTGCAGGCCAATGAGGCAGCCGTAAGCACCAGAGTTGTGTGGCCAGCCACCTCTCCTCAAGGTAGGGGTTCCTTAGGATGCGTTGCCCAGAGATCAGGGTTTGTTTCTATAAAGGAAGTGGCTTTCCATCTCTGGAATATTTCCTAATATCCTCCGCATAAGACGACTGGAGAGAAGTGAGCTGAAGGTTGGAGAGAAAGACCTTGACACTAGAAGCTGCTCAGGACCAGTGCCACAGGGAGTTCTTATTAGAGCAGTTCCTGCGTAGCCGGGCTGGAGTAGCCTCTGGGTGAGTGCAAGGTTTTTCCAGAGTAGATGAGGTAACACAAATTCCCTCCCCTCCAGTTCCCCACCTACATCTCACCCTGCATCAAAAAACCAAAACACAGTGACAGGAATCACTCATCGCCCCCCTGCCTTCACTTCCCTCACTGCAGCTGCTCCAGTGAAGTGCCCCTGCTGGTGCCTCCGTGTGAGTCTCCAGCTCCCATAAGTCCACAGGTGCAGGCAGCAGCAAAGCTATCCCTGCCTTCTCCCACCACACTTCACAGCAGGAAGGGTGGTAAGAGAACTCTCGGGTAAGTCCATAGCTAGACTAAGAGATCAGTTTCACAAAGAAATATTGAACCCCTCTGGGTGTATATCCTAAACGTCTGCTCCCCACCCAGGGCACACCAGGCAGCACAGTGTAGTGAGGACGCTGCCCTGAAAGTTGGGGACATGAGGCTGGTTTCTGTTTTTATTGCCAAGGCATTCTTTGACCTTGGGCCTGCTGTGGGCCTCAGTCTACTTGTGTGTATAATGGGAAAACTGTGGAAGTTCCCTTCCATTGCTTGTGTCCTTCCATCCCTTGAGTTCAAAGTAACTGTGTATATATTTTACATATTGAAGTCTTTTGCATGCATTAAAGATACTTCTATTCAGGCCTACATTTTTCTTTTCTGTGCCATTCCTCACCTTTTCCTAGTCACGTGGAGGAACTTGCTATTTTCTAAATACACAGTGCTCTACTGAGAGTGTCTGCTTCTCTCTCTCGCTTTTTTTTTGTTATGAATTGTCCTTCTCCCATCCCTAATTTAACACACACACACACACACACAACACTAAAAAGAAAACTATCCTTAAAAGTCCTCTCCAAGGTAATCTTTGCTCTGAAACCTTTCCTGCTTTCCCTCACCCCACTCCTTTTCTCCCATTGTTTTCTGATAACCCTGTCCTCACCTGTACCAGAGCTCTTGTCAAAGTCTGGTTTGTATTACAACTCCAGGGGCTGCTTCTTTTGGGAGGATTCTGAGCACTTGGGTCTACAACAAAGCCCTTGAATTAACTGCTTAGTTCTTCTTAGGAGAAGACAAGGTCTGTGACTCTGGTGGAGACTGCAGATTCCAGGCTCCCAGGTCCCTCACGTGTCCCACTTTCCTCTCCTATCAGCTGTTTCCTTTCACACAGGAGTCCAGGTCAATACTTAATGCCATGTGATAAGTTATCAGAAGAGCTGGCACAAATGGGCTATCTTTAAATAAGGAATGAAGGCACTGGTCCCACTCTCCTAAAATGGGTGAAACCAAGGAGACTACTGAACCACCTAGGCTGAAAGGTAATTAGATCTTCTATCAGGAACCACAGAGACCCAAGTCTTCACCTTTCCTCAGATACCCTGAGCAATATCTGACCTCCAATTAAGAAGACTCGGGGCTGGCACTTGGAGTGAGAAAGGACATAGGAGAGCTCTGTCCTTGGGGCTGAGGAAAACTGATAGTGTGGAGAGGCTGGGATGGGGAGAGGGGAGACTGGGGCCCTTCTCTGTGTGTTCTAGAGACCATGCTATTGACTGCACCTGGTGGGCTCACACACATCACAGCCAGCCTCTGGGAAAGTGCAACCTGTACCTGATTGGCCTCAAACAAGAGCTCAGATGTCGGAATCCCTTTCTTTCCCAGTTCGCACTGTTGGATGTATAGAAGTGAAATGAGCTTGGAAAGAGAGATGAGAAATCTTATAAAATGGGATTCATCTACAGGAATGATAACCTGCATACCCTTCAAAGACTTTTGCCCTTTAGTCATTGTCATGTGAGATGAAATATTGGGGTGTGGGCAGGAGGCTGGAATTGGAAGATTGTACAACGTTTCACTAAGGAAAGAGTTTCTCGATTGAGGCCTATAATGCATAGATATATGACAGGATTGAGGTGCCAGGCTGGTTGTCCCCTAAGAGGCTCTTTAGTGTCATAGGGTCATGAAGTTACCAAATTACTCTAATCCAAATTGACCTTTGTCTCCATAGAGTTAGTTTCAGAGATTCTGGAGCCTCACGCCTAAAGAGGAATCAGGAAAATTGTGCATAACTTGGAACAGGAGCAGGTATACTACTTGAGAGAAAAGTGTGAGACACATGAGAGGAGTGGGTGGGCCCTTGCCACATAACCTCTCTAAGGAGGCTCCTCGGGCACCACAGCCCCCAGAGGCCCTGTAACTCTAATCTTCCTGGGCTGCCTTTGGCTCTAGAAGGATTTCAGAGGTAAATTTCTAGGCATCCATCAAGGGGCAAAAATGTACTTCCCTTCATTTTGCCACCTGTGCTTGGTTTCAGGCCAGTCACTGGTGTGGCTTCATGATGTCCTGTGGTCTTGGGAACCTGACTGAACACTCAAGTTTATCCTCTCTCAACCCTCTTGAGCTTCTTCATGGTAGGGGACTCCAAGAGTTGGAAAATTTTAGTTCAAGGTAAATGGTTATAAACCTAGTAAGTAATGCACATGTTAAAGCTATTGTTTCAGATATTACAGATAAGGCCTATCCTGGCTCTGGGGAGAGACAGTTGAGCTCCTGGGGAACTGCTAAAGATTACCACCTGGGGAACAAGTGGAGGCATCCGGGTCATCGTGTTTCAGGAAGAGACAGATGACCACTGCCTCTGGGAACAGCTAACTGCCCAGGGTGAGAATACTGCAGTTTTTAAGTCTAATTTTTCCTGGATTTCAAAACCCCTCACTGCACTTTGTTCTCTGTAATAAAAAGACTGGCTTGGAAAGAAAATGTAAGATGGTGCGTTAGGGTATGAACCTGGCACCTTCTCAGATCACTGGCCATCTGAATAAAGCACCTAGAAAGATTCAATCCCTGTCTCTACTTACTGGGTTTCAGTACACTGCAGGCAGGTGCATGACAGGCAGCATGAATGCCGGTGTCTTTTCCTGTTTCATTCTTGGGCATGTGAATAAATTTTGTCTAGTCTCTCCTAGTCTGGCTTTTATCTGTTAATTTGAAGGCCCTCAAACAAGAACCTAAATGGGTAGCAAAAATTTCCCTCCTGACACTACTCAAGATGATAAGACTATTACTTAAGGACTAACAAACAAAATATGGGTGGAGGGTGGGTGAACCACAGAAACATGAAACTAAAACCTTATGCCATGGTGTGGCTTCCTTAGTCCCACTGCTACTCCCAACATCATACACATTAGCAAATAAGGTTGACTTGACTAAAAATTTCTAGGATATCATGGGACAAAAAAAATTAAAAATTTTATTTTAAAAATTCTGTTCTTCCTACCAAGGTTCCTTTCTTTTCTCTTCTTCCCCTTTCTTTCCCTCCCCAGGATTTCAAAACTGGCTGCTATTTTAAGCTCAGGTTTTTGCAAAACTAAGGTCTGACTGTTACTTGACTCCAACCCTTGTAAAAAGCAATTCAGAGATCAACTAGTGTTATTTAAATTCAGTGATCACCCAGTGTTATTCCTTTGTGAAATATCTCAACCCCACTCTCTTTGAACAATCACTGACCTACCACTTACCAAGGGGGGACCCCCTCAGGATGGAATTTATTTATAAAAAATTGTGTATTTATTGTTACATGTTTAAATGTCAGTCACTTTCAAAGTACTGTCCATTTGATGCAATACACCTATCGAGGTGTTTTTTTCCATTGCTTAAAACAGTTTTCCAATGCCTCAATTTTGATGCCGTTTAGTGCTTCTGCTGTTTTTTGTTTCACTTCTTTCACAAGGACAAAACATTTCCCTTTGAGGACTTTTTTCATCCAGGGATACAAAGAAAAGTTGCTCTGGTAGATAGGAAGGGTGGGACAAGGGGCTCATGTCGTTTTTGGTCAAAAACTGCTGAATACTCAGGGCACTGTGGGTGGGCAAATATGCTCCTAAATCACCCATCATGAAATGGGCAAACACGCTGAAAGAGTCTTAAAAAAAAACTCACTGAGGCTGAATGCAGCCTGTCACAACAATGCCAGCTGGTACACCGATACAGATGAGTTCCTAGAACACTTTCCTAGCAGGAGAAGCCTGCACTACAAGGTACAAGGTGGGCGCCCACCCTCCAGAAGATAAATTGTGTCTTCTAGGGTCCTCCCTCATGGATGCTTTCTAAACATGACTTAAAGCACTTTGCACTTCTTACCTTATTTTGCCCTACTATCAGATCTAAGAGGTACATTATGCCCATTTTAGAGATCAGGAAACTAAGGAGCAGGGAAATAAATCAAGTTCTGTAACTAGCCCGGCTCTTAAGGTGCTAAACTAGAATTTGGACTGAAATAGTCTAAATCCAGAGCATGGACTGCCAGACAATCCAGTTTCTCCCTGTATGTACCTGGCTCTTGGAGCTGCTGCTCCAGCACTGGCGTTCAGAGCCAGTGAGTCCCTCAGCAATTTTAGGAAAAATATATTCAAAGGGAAGAAACGTAATGTTTTTGATGTTAGGGCTGTTACTGAAGAGGCACCTGAAACAGAAACAGCACCTTCATTTTGGAATGTGGAATTTGCTAAGCAGTTAGCTGCGGTAAATAAACAGCCTTTTTCAGAATGGTTTTATCCAGTGGATAAAAGAGGGGAGACTATGGAAATTCCCAGTTAGCAACAAAGCAGGTTTTGATGATGATGGTTCAGAATTTCGTGGACATATATTTCTGGGTAAATATGTGGAGTATTTTCCAAAACAACAACCAGTTCACCACTTCATGGAGCTGGTGACATGTGGCCTTTCCAAAAACCCATATCTGAGTGTTAAACAGAAAATTAAAACACTTTGAGTGGTTAAGAAGTTATTTTAATGAAAAACAGGCCATTCTTTAAAAAGTGACATACAGTTCAATGGGAAACCATGGAAATTTTTGTTTCAAGCTGTTGGAGAGGGATGTAACTGAATAAAGTAATTTTACTATAAAAAATAATAAGTCCAGAGGGGGAGAAGATTCCACTTCCTCCTACACACAGGAGAGAAACCAGGCTGATCTACGGAGGAGCAGAGCAGACAGCCAACAGTACCACAACATATATGAAGATAGGAGATAAAAAATTGTAGCGGACATTGAAAAAGCAGACAATTGCAAAGAAGAATAGGAGGAAGCAGTGAACACTAGGATACCCAAGGAGACTGCACCACTGAACCTCACAGGTACTCTATCACAGAAGCTCACACCATAAACCCAGAGAGCCTGATCAGATCAATTTGAGAAGCTGAAGTTAATAAGAAGAGTCTCACAAACAATGGGAAGACAAAGAAACAATGCCCAAATGAAAGGGAAGGAGGAAACATCAGAAAGAATGCTAAACAAAATAGAGGCAACTCAACTATCAGATGCTGAGTTCAAAACAATGGTCACCAGGAAGCTCTATGAGCTCACAACCAACTACCAGAAACTACAAGGAAGCTACAATGAACTTGCTGCAAACTATATCAATATGAAAAAGGAAATAGAAAATATCAACAAAGGCCAAGAGGAAATGAAAAATACAATATCTGAAATGAAGAACACAGTAAAAGGGATCAAAAGCAGGATAGATGAAGCAGAAGTATGGATCAGCAAGCTGGAGGACAAAATAGAAAAAAACACCCAGAAAAAGCAGGAAAAGGAAAAGAGGCTTGGAAAAAATGAAGAGGGATTAAGAGAAATACAAGACAATATGAAATGTAATACTATCCGAATAATAGGGATACCAGAAGGAGAAGAAGAAAAAGGGATAGAAAACCTATTTGAAAAAGTAATGATGGAAAACTTCCCTAATCTGATGAAAAAAAAAAAGCCACACAAATCCAAGAAACACAGAGGGTCCCAATCAAGAGGAGCCCAAAGAGGCCCACTCCAACACACATCATAATACAAATGGCAAAATTCCAAGACAAAGAGAGAATTTTAAAGGCAGCAAGGGGGAAAAAGGGAATAACATACAAGGGAGCCCCAATAAAATTAGCAACTGACTTGTCAATGGAAATGCTTCAAGCCAGAAGAGAGTGGCAAGAAATGTTCCAAGTAATGAGAACTAAAGGACTACAACCAAGGATACTTTACCCAGCAAGACTTTCAATCAAAACAGAAGGCCAAATAAGGAGCTTTTCAGACAAAAGAACTCTAAAAGAATACACCTCCACCAAACCAGCCCAGCAAGACATGCTAAAGGGTGTGCTTTAAGGAAAGGAAGGAAAAGAGAGACACAGAGAGAGGAACACAGGTACAAAGATGACAATGAATAAGAACCTATCAATAATAACCTTAAATGTAAATGGATTAAATGCTCCAATTAAAAGACATAGAATAGCTGAATGGAAAAGAAAGCATGACCCACACATATGCTGCCTACAAGAAACCCACCTCAGGACAAAAGACATACACAGACTGAAAGTGAAGGGCTGGAAACAAATATTCCAAGCAAATGGACAGGAAAAGAAAGCTGGGGTAGCAATACTCATATCAGACAAAATAGACTTCAAAAAAAGGGCCATAATGAGAGACCCAGAAGGTCACTTCATAATACTCAAGGGAAGACTCCATGAAGAAGACATAAACATTGTAAATATATATGCACCCAATATAGGAGCTCCCAAACACATAAAGAAAATTTTAGAGGACTTCAAGGAGGATATTGATAGCAACACAATTATAGTAGGGGACTTTAACACCCCACTGTCAAAAATGGACAGATCCTCCAAACAAAATATCAACAAAGATGTTGTGACATTGAACAAAGCCCTAGATGAAATGGACCTAACTGATATACATAGAGCCCTTCATCCCAAAGAAGCTAAATACACATTCTTTTCAAATGCACATGGAACATTTTCAAAGATAGACCACATGATAGGACACAAAACAAGTCTCAACAAATTCAAGAAAATTGAAACCATACCAAGCATTTTCTCTGACCACAAGGAACTGAAATTAGAAACCAACCCCAAGGGAAAAAACCCAAAACACTCAAAATCATGGAGATTGAATAGCATGCTATTAAACAATGAATGGGTCAAGAATGAAATTAGGGGAAGAAATCAAAAAGTTTCTGGAAACAAACAAAAATGAACACACGACAACCCAAAACTTATGGGACACAGCAAAGGCAGTCCTGAGAGGGAAGTTCATAGCAATACAGGCCTACCTAAAAAAGATTGAAACATTTCAAACAAACAACCTAACCCTACCCCTACAAGAACTCGAAGAACAACAACAAAGACAGCCCAGAGCTAGTAGAAGGAAGGAAATAACCAAGATCAGAGCAGAATTAAATGACATAGAGACTAAAAGCACAATACTAAGGATCAATGAATCCAGGAGCTGGTTTTTTGAAAAGATAAACAAAATCGACAAGCCTTTAAGCAGGCTCATCAAGAAAAAAAAGAGAGAGGACCCAAATAAACACAATCAGAAATGAAAGAGGAGAGATTACAACTGACACCACAGAAATACAAAGGATTATAAGAAACTACTATGAAGAACTGTATGCTAAAAAATTTGAAAACCTAGGTGAAATGGACAAATTTCTAGAAAAAATATAATCTTCCAAAACTAAATGAAGAAGAAGTAGAAAGCCTGAACAGACCAATAGCAGCAAAAGAAATTGAAGCAGTAATCACAAAACTCCCGACACACAAAAGCCCTGGACCAGATGGTTTCACAGGAGAATTCTACAGAACATTTAAGGAAGAGCTAACCCCGATCCTTTACAGACTATTGAAAAAAAATCAAAAGGATGGAAGACTCCCAAACTCTTTTTATGAAGCCAACATCATCCTAATCCCAAAACCAGATAAAGACACAACAAAGAAAGAAAACTTCAGGCCAATATCACTGATGAACATAGACGCTAAAATCCTCAACAAAATATTGGCAAACCGCATTCAACAATATATTAAAAAGATCATACACCATGACCAAGTGGGATTCATCCCTGGGATGCAAGGATGGTTCAACATTTGCAAATCAGTAAATGTAATACACTACATAAACAAAAGCAAGGACAAAAATCACATGATCATATCAATAGATGCAGAAAAAGCATTTGACAAGGTACAGCACCCATTTATGATCAAAACACTCAGCAAAGTGGGAATTAACGGAGCATTCCTCAACATAATAAAGGCCATATATGAGAAACCTACAGCCAACATCATACTCAATGGACAAAAACTAAAAGCTTT
>PVKM010032377.1:0-16434 GCA_004027735.1 Carollia perspicillata
ACACACACACACACACACACACACACACACACACCACAGTGGCTCTCAAACAATTTTGCTCCTTGAGGGATATTTTGCAAAGTCTTGAGACACTTTTGATTGTTATACTGGAAAGGTTGTTATAGTCAGCTAGTGGGTAGAGTCCAAGAATGCTGCTAAATATCCAATAATGTATAGAACAGTGACTCACAACAAATAATTATATAATCCAATAATCAGTAGCTCTGAGGTTAAGGAATCCTGCTGTAAAGGAACATTTATCATACTTTTCCAGAAAGCTGTTGATTGAACAGAACAGATGTTCTTAAAACAATACCCTGCCGCTCAGATGAAGTAGTCCAGGTAAGGGGAAGCTTAATAGGATCCTCCTATTTAAGTATATCATTGTTATACCCAAATGAGCCAAATACGCAAATACAAATAAAAAAGGAAGTAAATTTAAAATTATCTTTGGAACTTTTCTTTGATTACAGATACCTTTGACTGTCATACAAATCAGAGTTGCAAATTCTTACCAAGGTAGCTGACCCTTGACCAACATGGGTTTGAAATGTGTGGGTTCACTTATCTGCAGATACTTTCCAACAAATGTGCAGTCAGCCCTCTAGTACCCCCAAGTCTCAGGTCTGCAGTGTGTACAAACTGGAACACATCTGAATTCATAGCAACGCCTTCTTCTTCGACGCTGATGGGGTGGTAGGGGTGGTGGTAAAGGCTGAGTCAACCCATTGTCATTCTGTACAAAGAACTAGAGTGTCTGCAGATTGTGATATCATCAAGGGGTCCTGGGACCAGTCCTGCACAGGTGCTGAGGGCTGATTCAAGTGTTAGGGGAGTCAAAACTGTACATGAATTTTCCACTGCACATGGGCCTGTACCCCCTAACCTCCCTGTTGTTCAAAGATCAGCTGTAATTCCCACTATGAGACCACGTGGGTTATGTGAAGGTAACCTTTGAGTGACAAGGTTATGTCCACATCTAACATATAGCAGGACCACAATAATCATTCAGGGTATGAATGATTGAATTTGTTAAATGCAACACTTGATTTCCTTTAAATCACATTGAATAATATTGAAGTAATTTAATCTCTTATCCAGCTCGATTAGGCTATCAAGGCTGAGTTATCAAAAATGATGTGTTAGTTAATTTCCTTCTGGAAGCAAAATCCAAAATGGAACTAGTGGTGCACAAGGGATATTGGGAGATGCCTATTCAGAGTGGAGTCTGAGAAGGTGACAGGGGCAATCAGACTGAGTTGTAGTCCCAACAACAGGGAAGGAGAGGAGGACACGAGAGCGTTGAGTAGAATGTCTTAAACTCTGGCACCATTCCTGGAAAGGGTTAATTAGGCCATTAAGAAGTCCTCCAACCCAAATCTCTATTTGGGGGGTTCCCTTTATTCCAGGAATGGGGTGTGTTAGTATCCCACTAGGCAGAGTCATAAAATAGGAGCAGTCCACAAAAAACGATGGCCCCTCATCAATGTGGTGACAGATCCAGGCAAGCAGCAGCCAAGTGGAGGGTCAGTCTCTTCCTGCGTCAGGAGATGTGAATGGTGGGTTCTTGTAGTTACTTCACTATTGAAGACAAACACGCACGATGTTCTCCAGTCTCTTCTCACATATGAAACATCAGGGATAGGAAAAATCTCCACTGAAAATATTAAATGAAGGCAGAAATGAGAATCTGTATCCCCCCTGCCTACTTTAGCAATCTCTTATAACTATTAAATCTTTTAACACAATTATGCTCCGGATTTTATATCAATTACACATAATTGAATTATAAATTGATATTAGGACCCAGTCTACACTGATAAATATAGAATCCCAACTAAAGGTTTTGAAAAGATAACTGGAGTACTTGACAAGTGTAGCTGATAGAGAATCTATCTAATAATGCAATAATTGCCTGATACGTGAACATTTTCTTATACCCACAGTTTCTGATTGAAGGTTTTTGAAAGTTCTTTTTTTTAAAACTGGGGAGAGTGTTAGAAATAGTTTTAATATAACAATACTCAGGTTTCTATCCTTCGGGTCAATGATAATCCAAATTTTTTACTGATAAAGCTAGATACGAACCTGCAAATTTTATATGCTGGTTTTGACACACTTTGGCCTAGACTTTAACTTTCCAGTAGAAACAAGTTCTCACACTTCACATTATCCCATTGTGTACCTCTCAATGCTTTCCACAATTGATCATTCCTTTTAATGACATTTTACAAAAGTTCATGAATGCTACATCTGCTAATCTGAATCAAAAATGCATCATCAATTAGATTAACTGAGGTTTCCATAATGAATTCACCTCTTTTGGTATTCATCTCTAGACCATTCTAATTTTGCTTTATCTTTGGAAGCAAGTACCTCTTACGTTTGTAGTGGGCATACTGCTATGCCCACTGAGAAAGAGATTTATGCTGGAGCAAAACGAAGTGGACCAGTAGTTTAGAGCACACTGAAAACAGCACCTCTGTGACCACCCAGGAAGATGGATTCCCATCTCTACCATTTACAGTAGATTGCCATCGTTTGCACTCTTGACCTTACACTGTTTCAAATGCCACATTTTGTCAGCCTTTATTCTCACTTCCTTAATAACTAATAGGCATATCTAAAAAAAGGAATTTAAGAAGCTCAGAAATTCAGTGGGCACTATTTGGGGACTGCAGTTGCATTTATTACCTTATTTCTCAAAAGTGTTCAGGTTATTTTTATATATTTTTTGAGAAAGTATTAGCTTCATGGGCTTTCACACCTTACTTTATTCCTAACCTTTTACTTCCACCAAAATGTAGAGGGGAAAAAAGATAATCAAGGTACAGTGAAGAGAAAGAAGTCAGAGCCATCCAAATTTGTTCTCGCCATCCACAGACACCCAGAAGGCAGTACACGCTGTAGCTTCCTTAGGTCTGCGATGTTCATCATGACACATTGTGCGAATCTCTTCAGCTCTCTTCACGTCGCTCTGAAAAGCTTTTCGCTTGTCGTTTTTGTAATACTTTCCTTCTACCTGTCTTCTATTTATTATCCTTTTGTTCCTTTCCTTCTTCGTACAGTATTTTTATCCTTATTTTATCTTTTTGCCCCAAAAGAATGAAGTTGTTAAAGAGCAGTACGCTAACCCAAAATGGAAATTTTAACATTCTGTCTAAGTGATAGTGTCAAGCACTCGTTTAAGATAATGTATGAAAATACATTATCTTATTTAATCCTCACAAGAATCCTCTGATATAATGACCATGGTATCCTCACATTGCAGATGGAAAACCTAATAGGCAGATAAATTAAGGGACCTGCCTAAGGTCACAGAGCTGGTAAATGACAGAGTTAGAGGACTTGGACTCAAGGAAAATGAATGTAAAGTTTGTGACCCAATCTCATTATAAAATGTTACCTCCCTGATGTGAAAGTCTGCCAGGGGTGTGGATTAATACAGTAAATGCATCTACTGAAGGGAAATATGACATTACTTCAGGACAAAAACAACTTATATTATTAAAAAATTATATTAGATATTATACATAAGATTTTATCCACAGAAAAAAAATTAATATCAAATACTTAGGTAATGATGAAGAATAGTCACATGATTCACATGGCTTCCTCCTCCATATGACCTTGGTTATCAGAACAAACACACTGCAACATATATAATAATGTACAGGCTAACTAACAGTGAAGATTTCATAGTTTCACTTCAATCAAAGTTGGTTTTGAAATACCTTAAGAAGGGGAAGATTGGCATGTGACTATTTTCTAAAGTAAAATATTCCTAAGCAAGGGGCTTGCAGGTCCTTGGAATCAGTTATATTAAGTTAATTACCGAGGGGACATAATATCTTGATTGAGAATAACAAATATCCATTTGATTTCAAACCTGCAAACATAAAGAAAAATATTCTCGTCTGGGATAACTTGCCTGTATTCTCCCAGCAACAATAGAACGTCCATCTTTACAAAGGGGTCGGGAAGACATTTTTAGTATTTCTTCACAGGCTTGTTTTGCATTTTTCTTGAAACTTCACAAGTGTTTCTTTGAAACATTAGTGTCCTGTGATACAGAACAAGAAATAAGATGATTTGGCCCACACATTTTAAAATTCTGTGATTCTGGTCAAAATCTTTAATTGCAAAAAATCCAATGCTGCTGTATAAAGCCTTATGTAAAGTTATTGTTTGGTTTCAAAGATCAGGTTCATCATTAAGATAATGAAAGGATATGCTCAGTGTATGGGAAACCACACTCAAGGATGGCATCACAGTGGCCTAACATGGTATCCAGGATATTCTATGAGAATTGGGAGAGTGTAACACAATTTGAAGAATAGGATGATCATGCTATTACCCCAATGGATGGAGTTCATTTATCTTCATTCTGTTGTTCCATCAAAAATGTGACTTAGCTTTTCTCTGTCTCAACTTCTCTTTGCATCTAAACATGAAAATCTTGATTTTTTCTGTTTCACATTCAGTGGCTCAGAAGTAATCTAATTGATGTAAGTTATTATTATCTCTGGTGGGTTGAGGATTCAGGGCTTTAAACAATGGGGAAACTTATAGATTGAATGTCCTTAGGTCAGGCGCCTACTCATATTCTGGACGCCAGCGGGCTAGGGCAGGTATCATAACAGACATCTTAGAGATGTTGCCTTCATGTAGGAACAGTATGCTATCCTTCCCTTCAGTCAGGGTGGGAACAGCTGCTGTAATCTTGGAGCATATCATGCTTGTCTTGTCCAACTCAGTGACTTAAGAATAGAGCCTTGTGGTAGGCTTAACATAATCAGTTAATTGCACATTTCATTTTCAGCTTTTTAATCAAGTTTGCACCTGAAGGGACATGGATTTTTTTTTTTTTTACTATTGGCTATTCTATTCAGAAAAAATATCCACTAAAATTTGGCCAAACTTAATAATGTAGCTTTCTTCAATTAGACTAATTAAAAAATGAGAAGATTTGCATCTTAAAGCTACCCTTCTTGCTGAGAGCAAAGCTGTGTTATTGATGAAAGTGGAGGTACATACTCTCTGTTTTGCAAAAACCTAGTCCTCTAGTTTATTGAAAATATGCATTAATATATTTAGGCACAAGTTAGCAGTGTAGAAAAGGCTGAGCAGAAGCCCTTCTGTATGCGACCTGAGGCAAAATTTTTGTTTTGTCAGTGCTTACTTATCTACTCTCATTCTGTCAGGAAAAGACAGTCGTCAGAAAGTCTCATTAGGAGCTTGAAATGTTGAAGTTGTGTAGCTCAACCTGGGCATCCTTTCCACCAAACTTGAAAGCTGCTGATGTCTTAGCAAGTGCTGTAAAATGTTTCAAAGTCAAGAGAAAAGACATGGGTAAAGCAGAAGAACTTAATATATCTGTGCATATTTATTTTGGATTCTTCAGGAACGTTCTTTGGCTAAAATTACCAAGTTGTTTGCTTGTTTTTGTATATTTCTGAGCTGCCTTAATTGAATGAAGATTCAAAAAGTCCAGACTTTGAATTTACTTTAGTGGAGGGGAAAGGATTGTCTAGTACAGACAGTTTAGAGGAAAAAAAGAAACACCTTTTAAAAATCAGCTTGAGCACTCCCCACTTTGAGGGTGGGTTATTTTTATCAATTCCACAGAATAGCATTAAGAAAGGAGAAGGGAGTGACTTTACAGTGGAGAAACCAGGCCAAGTGACCAAGGTCAATATCATCAGCGATAAGTCATGTTGATAGCGAATGCAGGTGATATGATGTGGCAAGAAAGAGGGCACTTCACCTCTGGGCTGTTTGTCACAAAACCCATAAAGCAGCTTGGCCATGAGAAGCATCAGAAGGATCCACATTGAGAGACATTCTACAAAACACCTGACCAGGACTCCTCAAAACTGGCACAGTCATGAAAATTCAGACAAGTCTGAGGCACAGTCACGAACTAGAGGAGAATAAAGACGTGGCACCTAAGTGTGATGTGTTCTGGATAGGATCCTAGGATAGAAAGCAGTCATTAGAACAAAACATGTAAAATGGTGAAATTCAAATTAAGTAAAGACTTTAGTTAATAGTATCTTTACTGAAGTTGTTTTTTAGTGATAACTCGTGTTTTGTATTGGTCATGTAACATGTTATTAATATGAGAATCTGGGTGTGAGGTACAGGGGAACTAACCATATTATCCTTGCACATTTCTGTAAATCTAAACAACTCTAAATTTAAAGTGTTATTAGAAAACATTTTTCTGTTTTATTTATGTGAGAAAATATTTATTTTTGTTATCCTAGATATTCTACTAATACAGATATCCTACTTTCAACCTTCTTGCTCTATTTTAACTTTCTGAACCATCTGATCTTAGCATAACAGTCATCAGAATAAAACAAAACCAAACAGGAGAGTTGTTTTGTATGCCGAGATGGCCGAGTAGAAGGAGGGCGGAGGGCAGTGATATATTTTTTTTAACCTTTACATCATTAGATTGCTTTTGGCTTCTGCTTAGCGTAAAGTATGTTCTTCACTCTCAATAAAAAGAAAATGAGAAAGTCAAATTCATGTTATTGGTTCACTAATTTAGAACTACAAATGGTGTTAAGAGTTGAATTATACCCTCTCAAAATTCATACGTTGAAGTACTAACACCCAGTACTTGAGAATGTGATCTTATTTGGAGATAGTCTTTACACAGGTAAGTAATTAAAGTGAGGTCATCTGTGTGGACCCTTATCCAGTATGAAGGGTGTTCTTATAAAAGGCGGAAATTTGGACACAGAGACAAGCACAAAGAGAAAATGATGTAAAGAGACATAAGGAGAAAACACCATTAATGAGCCAAGTGGTCAGACTTGAAGCTGATCCTTCCCCAGGGTTCTCAGAAGGAACCTACCCCACTACTATCTTGATTTTGAATTTCTAGTCTCCAGAATCACGAGACAATGCATTTCTCTTGTTTATGCCATATAATCTGTGATACTTCGAAAGCAGCCAGGAAAGTATTACAGTAGTGACTAACAACTGAAAAGCACATGTTTGTAACTAAATCTCCCAGCGGAGACAGGTTCAAGTGCTACACAGGATGTCAAGGCACAGCCAAGAAAGTCACCCTGGAAGAAGAACTCCAGGATCAGTGAAGGAGCTCTAAGCAGGGAAAAAAGTCAATGTTAAGTTGAATGGGTAGAGTACTACAGCTGGTTTGGGATTTGTGAGGCTTGTGATTCCACAGCTACTCAGAAAAGACAACAATATATCAAACCCAGGGCAGAAGAATCAAAACTCAGTCCAATCTTGGGTGTCCACAGAGCTCATTAAGGGGTGCTGGAACATACCTAGCTGGGCCCCTGACTGGTAGACTATTAATGTGTACCTCAAGAAAACCCAAAGTAAGCTGGAATAAAACACATCTGAAAGAATTTTAGCTACAAATACTAAGCTGAAGGAAGAGCAGACTCAAAATATTAAAGATAACCAAGGGTCTTATTCATTTATTCCATTAGAAGAAAAATGAAAGTAAAGAAATACAGATTCAAGGTGGCTGGGAGAGGTGTGTCCCGTTTTTTTTTTCCTATTTTAAAATGATCACCGCTAATGAACAATTCAGAATTTTTACTTGCTTGCATGACTATTCATGTAAGCTATTCTATCATCTCTCATGTTTTTTAATAGTCAAAAAGCATCTCTTATTATGTTCTTACTGCATTCCCAGTCTTGATGAATTATGTGGAGGATAAAACCAGAAGAGAAATAGTAGTGCTTTCCTTGGTTGAGACCAGTGGGCATGGATATTATTTTCTGTGCTCACTTTCTTGAGAATTTTTGTACCTTATTTTGATACAAAGGTTTTGCTTGCCATGCTTCTGGAATAAGCTTTTATGCTTCGGTAAACACGTATGTGGATAAAATACTTTAGCGTATAGAAATTGAAACTTTTTAAAAAATTAGACCTGTTTGGAAGGATTTTAGTATCAATATTTTACCTCCACATCAGTTCAGTTTCAGGTGAAGATTATGAAAATGGTGTAATCTTTTACACATTTTGCCTTTTTTATACATATTGCATGTGTACACACCACATATGCATTTATATGTGCTTTGTTTATTAAACTCCTGCCCCCCAAGTCTCTGAGAAGGAGGTGTGGATAGTATAATTCTTCTTTTCTTCCTGAATAGTACAAATAAGTTTTGAGAGTTCTGAAGACATAGTGAGTGCAGAGATTGGACAAAAAGACAGAACTTCAGCCTTTCTCTCATTAAATTTTTTTCTGTAAATAATTTGGGAGTTGCAGTTTCCAGGGTGGGCAGAAATCTAGATTTATCAGAGAAGAGAAGACTTTATTTCAACAGAAAAAAAATCATTTTTCCTATGCCAAGGCATATTCACAGACTTTAGTGTGTGGAAGCAAATTAAATACCCTCAATGGAACTATATATTTCAATGGCTGTATAGTGCTTCCTTCTTTATAATGCTAAGATTACTCTGTAATTAATAGATAATTGTATAACAGACCTGAGAGTATATTTTAAAAGCCACCTACTTCCTAGTTTTGAGAGACTAAGGAAATAAAGCAAAATACTGAAGAACTAGCACATTGGCAATTAAATTCCTGGGATTTTTCTCAGAGCTACCCTAGAATTAAACACATTTCTGTGTCTATTGTTCCATCAAGGACGCTTGTGCTTTACACTAAATGTTTTTATATAATTTGACAAAATAAAAAGTATTAGAAATATGTAAGCAAAATGCTTATAGTTACAAAAGAAGCATACAGCATTTCTAAATTTTCAAGTTCAGCATATTTGTTGACAATTTTTGGAGCTTGAATTCAAATCCCTGGCTTTCTGACACCCAAACCTATGCTATTTTTGTGATGCCATACTGCATGGAGTTAGACTTATTTGTGTTACATTCAAGTCTTAACTCTCTTGACTTAGAAATTCAGGCTGAGGGCAGATCAGCATCTTTCCTTAGACACAGAGAGTGAAACTTTCTAATTACGTAGAAGTGAGGCTTGTTTAGCTAAAAAGGTACTGGACACTTGGGCTGTTGACTTCTAACACAATAACATTGTCTCAAATTGGAAAACCCCTTATAGAAGCTTGACAATCTTTTGTAAATCCTTCCGTAAGAACTTTCCTTTCATGATGTTCAGACAGTACCACAAACCTTGGGACACCCGTGGACCTTGACCATTTTTACCTTCTGTTTCCATGGCCTTGCTTCGTTTAACTCTGGCATTGTTTTCCAGATTATTTCACCCTCAGCTCACACTCTTCTGATTTTGTTTGAATTTTTAGCCATTATCTGATCCACAGCCTTTCCACCGAAATTCACTGATTAGAATGATCTGATCTCATGGCTTTCATTATTATTATTTTGGTCCCCAAGATTTCAATCATCTGATGCTAGGTCTATATAACCTTGATAGCCTGTCAATTGGAATGGTGTGCTTTGTTACAGTTATTCATACTTCAATATTATCAGAAAAAATAGAATATTGGGCAAAAGAATTAAAAAATAATGTAATACTATATAGATTATACATGGTCCTGCAGAAGTAATGACTGCTTGACTGTGGTAGGTAGCCTAATAATATGGATGTAATAATTTATAGTTTTAATTTGAACACTTCACCTAAAATGTCATATGATATGCTTGAGTGTGATATTGGTATGTTACATAATTATGTGTTTATGGTTTTGTAATAAAAGATTTTTGTAATAACCAGGGGCCTTATTTGTGCCAGACTCTGTGTATTTATTTTCGTTTTATTCTGGTTATCTTTTCCCCATCCACTAAGCCACTCCCAGTTGATTGGGAACATATCTATATTATCTTTCTCAATCAGGTAGGACATATGAGATATTTTTACATTATGAACCATCACTAAATCTCACCGGATAACAACACCAAGTTTATTCTTTGCATGTGCAACACTTCTGTCTGGGTTTAGTAAGGTGTCTTTGCTTATGCTGTTATTCTGGGACCATTGCCGATGGAGGGTTAACTTTGATTCATGCTTGCAAGTGAATCTTACAGCAAGCGAAAGAACGGGAAGGCAAGCTGTGCACCAGTTCTTCACCATTTGACAGGAGCACGATTCAACTTTTTAGCTCATATTTCACCAGTCAAGCACAACATATAGTCAGAACTGTGGCCGGAGAGAAGGGAAGTGCACTTATTCCCTCACGGAGGAGAAGTCAATACATAGAAACAAAAATGCAATCTTTGCAGGCTACCACATGTCTACCCTGCTTGTCTCAAATGTTCTATTTATTTTCTCCTACACTTCAAAAGCACAGCCCCTCCTACTCACCTCCCTTCATCTCTCAAGGAACCCAGTTCAGTTACAGCACTAAGTTTGCAATCCAAGATCTTGTGATAGTCTCTAGAGCAGGCCCTTGTTTGGAGAAAGTCAACAATAATGTTATCAAGTAATTAGTTCCCTAGTCATAGGCCCCTGA
Source organism: Carollia perspicillata (assembly GCA_004027735.1). Classification (NCBI taxonomy): domain Eukaryota; kingdom Metazoa; phylum Chordata; class Mammalia; order Chiroptera; family Phyllostomidae; genus Carollia; species Carollia perspicillata. The sequence continues at coordinate 10,441 of PVKM010032377.1, forward strand.
CCACCTCCTCCCCTCACACACACAGTGTACATTGGTAGAAGAGGGTCACCCTGGACCTGCACTAAATGCTCCCACTAAAAATGAAGAAAATGGGATTTTCACAGCACTCGGTGGCCCACATTTCTAAAATCCTGCTGGGCTAACAGTTTGAAGGTCCCCTTTCAACACATCACTAAAAGTATTAATAGTGCCAAGTACACATTGCAATATAAGTTTGACAAGGGCAAAGATCAATAGCACAATACACCTGCTATAACACAAGTCAAAGGAACAAAATTCCCTCGAGTTTGTGTCTAAATCAATCGATGAATTATATAAGTGAGCTGGCCTAGGAGATGTTTAATTCTCTTCTGGGCTTTTCAGTGCTCTTCTTTTCAGAGATCTTATTTTAGCTAGACTATGTTTTAAAAATCTTGTTACTTGTCATTTTGACTTTCAACCCAGGCTCCTGCTTCTCTTTGACTAAGTGGCTGCTTTGTTTTCTTCCCTGCTCCTTGCATCCCCAGAGGCTGCCTTCCATCTGACAGGGACGTCTCCTCTGAGCCTGAACTTGAGGCTGTTTTCACCTTCGCTTTTTTGTAGTTAATCCATAGATGTGCTGTTCACTGACATTCTTGTTTATGTGAAGATCTTTATTATTCATCTCACAGCCATACAGTGCCTGTCTCCACTGGCAGCCTCTTTTGCGTGTAAACCACATTCTTTTATTGTCCTGCTCCAATTCTGATGTACTCATCTTCTGACTTGTGTGTGTGTTTTTCCCCTCAACGTCTCTCATGTTGTACTGACAAATGATCTTGTCTAATTTGCTGGAGATGGTATTCTGTAGATGTGAAGAAATATGGCTAGAAAGGCTTGTATCTCTTTTTATTAGGCCTCTTTGAATTGGAAAAATCAGTCTTGATCTCATAGGAAATTGGAGACATTGACTGCTTAAAGCAGCCCTGGGAAGACTTAAAGGCACTATTATTGTAGCACACAACCTTGAGAAGTGCAGAGGCCTGAGTGTCTTGTCATTGGTGGAGGGATCTCTATGCTATCCTCTCCCCTTTATATGCGCACTTTTATTTTTATCTAAATGGACCTTAAACTATAAAAATCTAAATGACTCTCCCAACTGCATTGTGTTCTGCAGCCAGGAAAGTCACAGATACTTCCAAATATTGTTTTCGGCTACACAATAAAACACCTCTAAAAAAACTATTCATATGTGAGGCCTCCTGCGTCAGCCTTCCTGATCACATCAGTCTGTTTGCTATGTCTAAATTACTGCACAATTCCTTCCGCACAATTGCTTTGGGAATGGGAAGCCCATCCATCACCTTTATTTGAAATCTGGACTTGAAATAGGTATTTGTCTCTTATTCTTTTCTCTTTTTTCTGCAAATTCAAGTAGAATGAACCAGGAAAAACCAGATGTAAAGAAACGAAGAGAAGGCACCAGTTGTCATTCATCATTTTCTTACTGTCTGTAATTATTCATTTAAGTACTTGGATCTGAAAGACTTATCTAAAAGTAGCAGACAGTATATCATCTCATCTACTTACTCGTTCATTCTCTCGTCTCTTTGCCCTGTTCTTCTTTCATTCTTATTAGCAATGAGAATTCAAGGAAATTAATAGTCATTTCTTCTTAAGGGAATGTTGAAGGTACATGCTGCAGGGTTGAGGCAATAGGTGTGGGTTATTTTTCCAGTCAGAGTCATATGGAGAGGCCGATATTTTAGAAGTTTCAGATTCATTCGATGGAAGTCAGCAATTCCACTGAGACTTGACAATGTTTTGCATATGAATATTATTCGTTTAGCTTCTGTCTGTTACTTTAAAAGTCCAAGTGGCATGAAAATGGAGGATTATGAAGCTACCTCTATTAAATAGAAAGTATAAAGTTTTTTTAATTGCTCTTTAGGCACAGATTATTAATGCTGTAATGACACTAAAGAGTATTAAATGCAAATGTGTAAGGCTTTAAAGAGCTTTATTAAGATAAGCAACATTTTATTGAGTCAATTCAGTAGCTATTTTAATGAAAATCTGGCTGAATGAATCTCAGTAGAAGAAACCACAGATGTTGTATCATGTATTTTGGAGAATAAGCATCTACATTTGGCAGAGTAGTAAGAAAGATAAACCTATAAGGGAAAGGAGACAGTTGAAAGAGGTAAACTTTAAGGCTATAATCTAGACTTTAGAACAATTTCTTCCATTTTACTTACTGAAATTACAATTGGGTGTTATACAAACCATTACCTGTCTTTTGATACTAAATGACATCTCCTTTTCTAAGTAAACGAATGTCATTTCTTATCTTTTCTAAGTAATGAAAAGTGTGTGTGTGTGTGTGTGTGTGTAAATTGAAAGTCAAGAGAGGAAGAAAGGAAAGGTAGAAAAAAGCAAATAAATTTTAAAAGAGAAGAAGCAAAAAAAATAAAGAAAGGAGTCAAGGGACTGAGTCTGGGAGGAAGGAAGGAAAAAAGGAAAGGAAGAAGGAAGGACAGAAGAAAAGGAGGAAGGGAGGAAGGAGAAAGTAAGAAAATGAGGGAGGAGGAAAATAAGAAGGCAATTTTTGAATGGTGGTATTGACATATTGTCCTTGGCTTAACTAAATTTCGATAGGCTTCACCTAACTATGGAGTACTAACCTCCCTTTGCTTAGAACATCTAATTTAGAAAACTTGCCATTGTGATTTCTTTCTTGGTTTCTATAAAATATAAATTTATTAAACCCAGAAATGTCTTTTTCAAGGATCTGGAAGCCATCCTTTTGATATGTAATAACAAAAGCTAAGGTCACAACATCCCAGTCTCTGTGGGAGAGAAGGAGTTCAACTTCAATAACTCACAGTGAGAACACACAGATGTGAAGAATTAGTCAAAGAACATATGTAAAGTACCACAGACATGGACAATGGTGAGGAGACTGATTATAGAGGTGGGGGGCAATTTGGGTAGAGGGAAGTGAAGGGGGGAAACTGGGAAAACTGTAATAGCATAAACAATGAAATATTTTTAAAAAATACACAGATGGCCTCATCACATTGACCAACCTCTCCTCTAACATTTCCCAGCATGGAGAACAAATTTCCATTAGCCTCCCTTATCTTTTAAATCTGTCCACATGTTTGTTGCTTCAATTGAGTTAAATTCAGTCTCCCTCTATTACTGCAAGTCTTGACTCTTATTGCTATTATGTAGAATAAAATTTTTCTTGCTCTTTTTTTTCAATGGCTCTGATGTAATTTATTTTTTGTTTTGCAGAAGGATCACTAGTATACAAAGCAAGAGCCCTAGATTCTCGTCTTGAAGTGTGCAGTTGAGTCAGCTTGTAACCTTCAACGAATCACTGAATGTTTCTGGATATCAGCTTTCTCATCTTTCAGTTGAGATTGTCAGTCTGTAAGTGTGTCTCCACAGGTATACTATTAGCATTTTGAATGGAACAATTTGGCATTGCTTGGTTCTGACACCACACAGTGTAAAAAGATTAGTGTCCTTTGTTCCTCTCTACCAAATGCTAATAGTTTCCCAGGGATTATAATACTAAAAACTCAATCACCTTTCTGCTTAAGGGGTGGCCCTCAAGCCAGAAACCCAATTCCTGTGCAGCTTATTAGAAATGCAATATCTCAGACTCCACTTCAAATCTACTGAATAAGAATACCATTTTTGCAATTTCCCCAGATGTTTCATATGCAAGTTAGAGTTTAAGAAGCATGTCTTTAAGTATACATTTGCGAAAGATGTTGGATTGTGTGTGTTTAGAGATAAAAGTGCTTCACTGAATTGAGAACTGTTAGATCCTAGATGATTTTTAAGGTTTCTTTCATCCTTGATTTAGTTCTTTTTAAATCTGTTTTCATAATATTATATGGTATTTGGTCTAGAAGTTTTACGTAGTATTGTTAAACTTGTTCACAGTTATTTTACATATTTTTATATTTTAAAAATTCTATTTATAACTCTTTACTGATACAACTTTTTATTTCTGTTTGTTCTGCCTATGAATAACTTTACCAACCAAACCTATTGTGCTCCATTAGGAGTTTTAATAATGGAGTTGACAATTATTTAAACTTTTATATTTTCTAAGAATAATATTTTAATTATTTATTTCCAAGACTTTTTATCCCTATTTTTTTCTCCTAGGTCTGTTTTGAAGCGATCGTAACAGGGATACTTGTTTCACTTCAGGTGTTTTTTTATTTTATTTTACTTTTTATTTTGCCATTAAGTGAGTTTATAAAGTAAAACAGAAGTACCTTTTACCATATTAGCAAAGTTTACTTAAATTCCCAGTTTGCTAAGAGTTTATTGTCACTGTGTTTGCTAGACACTTGATCATGTTTTCTGCATCCACTGGGGTGAATATAAAAATGTGCCCTTCATTCTAAGTTTGTGAATGAAGTTGACATATTCTGAAGTGTTAATATGTCCTATATATTTCCATAATAGAGCTGACCTGGCTGTGATCTATTTTTCTTTTTACATATCAATGAATTGGTTTGCTAATATTTTGCTTAGGATTTCTAATCAAATAGTCTCTGATTTTTCTTTCCTGTCAAGTACTTACTATGTTTTAGTTTCAGGAAGATGCTGGTATTATAAAAGTTGTGGAATAATCCCTTTTTCATCATCTATGAAAAAACATTTAAAAAATTGTTTTTTTAAAATTGTTTTTGTTTCCTTTTAGAAGAGATCACCTATAAAGGTAACTAACTATACATAATGTTTTCTGGGTGAGAAAATTTTATTGCATAATAAACTTATTTAATATGTATAAAATATTAAGATTTTCATATTTATTCTTTTTTCTCTTGGGAAAATTTGATTTTTGTGTCAATTTGTCTACATGTCTAATTTTTTAAACTTGTCATAAAGTTATATAATAATATTTAATTTTTATTTTCATAGTTTATTTTGTATATTTTACTTAGTGTTATTTTGTATTTTATATTTATTACACATGAAGTAACTGTCACAAGTTTCTCATTTTTATTATTAAGAATGGTCACTTCTTTGTTCTCATCTTGATGAGTTTCAGATTATTCTCTTATTTGCATTAATCTTTAAAAAAACCAACATTTGCTTTATTTCCTCTTTTGTGGCCTTACTTTCTATTTTATTAATTTGTTGTATAATCTTTACTTTTTTTCTTTTATTTATTTACTTACTATTTTCTCCTCACCCGAGAACATGCTTACTGATTTGAGAGAGAGAGGAAGTGAAGGATACAGAGGGAGAGAAACATTGACATGGTAGATTAACATTGGTTGGTTTCCTCCCACCCTGACCTGGGATAGAACGTGCAATCTAGACATGTGACCTGACTGGAAATTGAACTCACAACCTTTCAATTTATGGGATGATGCTCCAACCAATTCAACCACATTGGCCAGGGCCTTACTTTTCCTTCTGTATAATTTTTAAATTCAATTTGCTAGATTTGTTCTTTTTCTGATTTCTTGAGATAGATGTTAGATCATAATTTCAAGTTTTTTCTTTTTAAAACATTGCATATTAGCTACACATTTTCTTCTAAGCACATTTTAATATTCTACAATTTATATGTATTATCACTCAGTTTAAACAACTTTCTAATGGTAATTGTAATTCTTTTATTTGGTAATAGGTTACTTAAATATATATATATATATTATTTTCAAATGCACGTATATCTTAGCTCTCTGTTAAGTTCTATATTTGTCAATAAATCTAAATTAGATGTAAGTCATGAAGAACTTGTTTTATGTGGTGTACATTCTTTAAAATGTACAGAGATTTCCTTCATGCCCTTAAGTGGAGCCAACTTTTGTAAATACACTCTGTTCTCTTAAAACTAATACATGCCCTACATTTGGGAATTAACAAATAGAAGTTTCCTGACTCTAACACAGCAGTTTTTCAATATTCTCTGAGTCAGTGTGGGTAATGAGATAACATATTTAGGTAAAAAGTATACTGTAGTATCTCATCTCCACTAGTAACATCTATGAG
>PVKM010032378.1:0-16450 GCA_004027735.1 Carollia perspicillata
TGGAGGTTCCCAATGGCTTGCTGCCCCTAAACTCGCCTCTGTTAGGCCTCCAGTTGGGAGGGCAGATGGGGCTGAGCAGCTGACTATGAGTCACACTTCACTGAGTTCTCAACACAACCCCTGTCATGCTCTATGGCTCCAGTCAAGGACACATCCAATGAGGCGACAGGGCACTCAGAAGTGACTTCCCCCTCCAGCACCTGGCCTCACTGCTGCGGTGGTTTCAGGTCCTTCCCACACCTATGCTTCTTCCTCTTCTCTCTTCTCCCTCCCAAATTCTCAGTGTGGCATTCAGCAAAACCATCTGCCAGTCCACACAAAAGATGGCCTTCTTTCTTACATTAATATTAACTTCCATTTTGCAGGAAGGGTTAATGATTTTATGGGGCATAATGACCTACAAGCTCCAAAGCCCTGACAATGCTCTTTATTAATTCAAGTAACAATAATAAAACCAAACATTTTAAAGCCCTTACCCTGTGTCAGACACTCTGCCAAACACTTTACTATTTTAATCTCGCATCAACACTCTAAAGGCAGGTACTACGATTGTTCCCATTTTACAGAGGAGCAAACAGCAGCTCAGAATTTAAGTAACTGCACAAGGTCAAGTGCTGGCACATGGTGGAGCTGTGGGTGGAACCTAGGTTTGTCCTATAAAACGGGCTTAGAAGCAGCTATCGATCTAAAACCAGTGGGGTTGTGTCAAAGGGACCCAGGAGCCAATGGGAGGCGGCTTCCACCGGCCCAATATGGGGTCCTGTGAACACCGCTAGGCATAACTCAGTAGACTTGAAACGATATCAAATATGTCTAAATCCATGAAATCATAAACACACTTAATACAAACTTGGGTTGTATTACTTTATTAAAGTTGGAGGATTCCTGCAAACTTCTTTGAAAACTCGGTAAATAAAACGAAAGGAGCGAACACTTAACCTGTTTCTCCCAGATAGACTATACCACTGGAAAACCGAATTGCCAAAGAGAGATGTTTCTTTCTATAAAGTTCTTTCTTTTTCCCCCCAGAAACTGTGACAGAATTAAAACATTTCTATTTTTCCAACCCCTAATAAACAAATGGATGTAGGCGCTGACCATCGACTGTTACTAAATGAAAGAACCAGGCATTATGTGCCTCCTGACGGGAAAACACAGCATTACTTTCCTAAGTGTGCTGGACCCAAAACAAAAAACTTGGGTCGAATCAAGCCTCTGATACCAACGGACAGAAAACACAGAAGAACACATTAAAACATGCCACAGTGATGTCATCAGTAAAATACAACCTCTGGGAAGCTCCGCTGGAGAACTGACTCAGTGCCGTCCACAGGTGAACAGCAAGAGGAAGGAAGGGGGCGGGGCAGGAAGCCACAGGTTTGAGGACCTGATCTGGGTCCTGTTCCAGACCGACCGCCGCGACCAGAAGATGACCACATCTGCTAGAAAACCGGAAAGTTTCATCCTGACTCAGATATTTGATGATATTAAGGCAATAGTGTTAGTTTTTTAGGTGTGATGATACTGAGGTTATGTTTTAGAAGAGTCCTTATCTTTTGGAAACACCTCCTAAAATATGGAGGAAGGCGTACAGGCGTCTGCTCCAAAGGCTGCTTGCTGGGCGGGGGCTGGGCGGGGGCTGAGCGGGAACGAGACAGAACAAACCAGCTGCTCCGGAATAACTGTCGGTGCTGTGCGATGCTTACCCAGAGACTTATTAGGTTTTCATCCACTTTTCTAAATGCTGAGATTTAAACATTTCCGCACTTAGCCCCCCAGCTCGGTGTGGGCACTCCCAGTTCTAATTTTCCTTCCCTTCCTTTTTCTGCCCTGACTCCCATCAGCCAGGGCCTTTCTCCCCTCCCCTTTCTCCCGTAACCCGAGTTTCTTCTGAGCTTTTGCAGACGTCGAAACACTCATTTACCTTAAGGTTTTACCTTAATGTTCCTTAAGGTTTCCCACTTTAACACAGTAATAACCCTGCACTTCCCTTGAAGGGAATCCTAAGAGAACAGCCTAGAAGCCAGTCTGTTAGGAGTCTCTATTTCGTTAATGCAACCTTCCTTTTCTCCTTGTAAATACAGCTTCTCTAATGGAGTTCCCTGTGTGTGTGCGGACCCCTCGCTGCCTAAGGGAGAAGGGAAGCAGAGGTTTTTAACTCAATGCTGAAAGCCACTGCCAACTCCGCATCAATCAGAAAGAAAAAGAATACTGGAGATTTGAACAGAGATATACATGGAAATAAGGGGTTTGCTGGCCCGAGTGTCCTGCCTGTTATGCAACCTTGCAAATGAGAAGCATTCCTTAGACTGTTCGGTCTATGAACACATGGCCATTTTGTCATTTTGGAAGAGAAATTAATAAAATATTTAAAAATAAACAGTGTTTTGGGAGCATCATTTGCCAGACACAGCGGCCACTTCTCAGTGTGGGGTATTCACGGCACATTTAAATTCTGTGTCTTCATAACAAACCCAGACGCAGTGGCCTGGAGTCCCGAGACCAGCGCTAAGCTAACGTTGGGCTTGTAGGCAATTTGCTTCTGAGAAGGGCTGTGGGTCCCGCCACCACCCACAGCTGAGCTGACTGGCAGCGTGTGAGCCAGAGGAGGTGGGCCCCCCAAATGCATGAAGGCTGCGAGGAGAAGCCGGCCTTGGGAATGCAGGTTCTGACTACCCACACCCCAAACCCCGCCACCCCGTAAGCAAAAGATTTGCACTGTCATTTTCTGTTTGATGTTCTGGAAGGAAAGTGAAAAAAGTAAGACATTTTTACTGAAGTGGAATGATTAGGCTAAGTATAGTCGTTAAGCTTGAGCTATGGGCTCAAATCCGTCACTAGCCCGTTACTAGCTATTCATACAGCCGTAAGTGTATTACTTAACCTCCCGAGCCGCCTCAGTTTCCTTTTCTGTAAGAGGGTGCTAATTCACAGCAGTCCCCACCCTCAGGGATTGACTCTGGGAGCTGCGTAACTTTGTGGCATGTGGAACGTTTGGCCCAGGAACAGGATCAGAGTAAACGCTGGGGAAATGTTAGCGTGTCTGGTGGCCTCGTTTTGACAGCGTGAGTGGACGAATTAAACAACAGGACAATTCCTCTACAAAAAGGGGAGGCTTTATTATTACCGGACGCATATCTCAGTGCTATAGATCTTCCATACTGACTTCCTCAATCACAACGACCCTGGAGGTTTAAAAGAGGCAGGTGTTATGTTTGCTGTTTTTCTCAAAAGGAGGGCACGGTGTTACTGAGAAGTGCAAACCCCCATTCAGGGTCACGTGGTCAGCTAGGGGCTGAGCTAGGGCAGAAAGGGGAGAGCTGGACTCCCAGTTCTGCGTCCCTTCTTCTAGACCACACCTACCTTTACAGAAGGTACCAGGCACTCTACTGTTTCCTCCCCTCCAGTGTGGCTGCCTTTTCCTTCCTCAAGAAGGGCAAGACTCTCACAAACCAGAAAGATTAGGTAACTGCCACCTTTGGGTTTCACGAACATCAAAAGGCCAGGAAATATTTTCCCTATCTGCAAATCTCTCCAGCTAGAAAGCAACTAAAATAAATAAGTAAAAATAAAATTTAAAACATATGTATATGTATATATACAATAAAATATAAGTGAATAAGTAAATATAAAAAATTTAAGAGGAAGGCTTAGCACAGGGGTGTCAAACTCATTTTCACCGGGGGCCACATCAGCCTCGTGGTTGCCTTCAAAGGGCTGGATGTAATGTTAGACTGTGTAAAGTAACTGCTCCTTAACAGTTAAAACAAGGTGCCAGGTTGAAACAAGGTGCCAGGCTGGATAAAACCAGGTGGAGGGGTGGGTTAGGCTCGCAGGCCTTGTGTTTGCTACCTGTGGCTTAGATGGTCTCTCTTTAAAAAAAAAAAAAAAAATTAAAGCAGCCTTTGACTGGGCAAGAAAATATCCCAAGAAGAACTCTGGAGTGCCGCCGGCTTTTCCATCACGGGGTCAGCTGGGTGTGCCTGGAGTTGCATGAGGGCTCTGGTTTGCTGTGACAGGCTATGGCTCCACAGGTCACAGTGCTACCCTAGAGCTGAGACCCTTTCACCTGTCAGAGCTTCTTCCTGGGTGTAGGGGCTAAGCCAGGACAGTCACTTGTGGGCATCTCATAAGCCTTCCCAAGTGGACCGTGTAGCTTGCTCTGAGCAGACTGGCAATGAAGAGTTTTACAGGAACTCTCCTCTAACCCAGAGGTCAGTCCTTGTGGCTCCAAACCCCACAGAAGTCACTTAGAGCTGGCTACCCAGCAGGTATGACCTGTTCCAGCCTGCAGAACACAGCCACAGGTCAGAGGCAGCCAGGAGGCTAAGGGCAGCAGGCCTCACAGTGGTGTGTGGAGAGGAGACTCAGCCACGGAGCGTGGGAGTGACCACTCTGCACATTCCCATACCCTGCAGAGGTATCACCGATACCACGGTTCACAGCACAACTCAACATTCTCCATATGTTGACAGAATGATGGCAGAGCTGGGAGACCCCTAAGAAAATGCTTAGCCCCTAACGCAGCCTTTCTGACTGCCCCCTCTCGTACCTGAATCCCCCTGCTCCCTTGGTCCTCAGTAGCCCAGCGCTTCTATAATTCTTTATCATTCTGTTTCCTGTGTTTTCTCTCCTGACCCAAACACTAAACTTCCTGAGGGCGGGCACTGCGTCTGATTCACACCCAGCTCCGAGCACACTGCTAAGCTCACCTTTCTAACTCAGTGGAATTCTGTGTTCAATGAGTGGCTGACCAGTGAACCCAAGACATCAAGAGAGGCATCGCTAGGTCCCAGACACCAGGGTTTTCAAAGTGAGGGAGGAGGACAAGGAATATAAACAGCAAGAAAGTTGTTCATATTTTAGAAGGAACTCCATCAAAATGGTTCCAGTGTTAACACTCGAATACCTCACGTAAAAGGCTTCCGTAATTTGTAAACAGTTATCTGTGAAATAAAGTCTCTCTCCTCTGTCATCGCATGCCCTGATTCCACTAATCCCTCCGAGGCCCCTCCCCTCTCTGACGTGACTGCTCCTTCGCTGGACCCCAGGCTCATCAGCAGGGCTGGCGAGGATGTGGGATGGAACCCCCCAGCCACACATGGCTGGCAGGAACGTGAAATAATACTACAGCCACACTGGGAAACACTTGGGCAGTTCCTCAAATCTGAAAACAGAGTTCCCACAGAACCCAGAAGTTCCACCACTAGATGGACTCCCAAGAGAAACGAAAATACCCAACCACACTAAAACTTGTACACAAAGTGTTCATAGCAGCATGATTGGTAATAGCCAGAAAGTGGAAACAACTCAAAGGTCCATCAACCTGATGAGTGGATAAATAAAAGACGGTAGACCTATCCAATGGAATATTATTGGGCCATGAAAAGGAATGGAGATATGCTACAACATGGATAAACTTTGAAAATATGATGCTAAGTAAAAGAAGCATAATAAGCTTTTTCAAAGGAAATGTCCTGAACAGGCTAATCTACAGAGACACAAAGTAGGTGAGCAGTTGCCTGGGCTGGGGCTGGGGGTGGAGCCTGGGAGAGACAGGCGTTACTGCCGAAAGGCACGAGGTTTCTTCCTGGGGTGATGAAAACGTCCTAAACTTGATCATGATGGTGAGTGAACAGTTCTGTGAATATACTAAACATTACCGATCTGTATGCTTTAAATGGGGAAATTGTACAGTATGTGAACACTATCTCAATAAAGTTGTTACCCGAAGTGTTGGAATCTGTAGGGCTACTTTTGGAAAATTTGGGGTACGGGAGCAGAAGTGACACAAAGAGAGACAGAGCTGGAGGGGGAGCTTGAGGAACCTGACGCTGCCCATACCAGCGGGGACTGTGCTGAACAAAAATAAAAAGGGGACAGCAGGAGGGGAAGAGAGAGAGCAGCAGGCATGGGTGGGCAGGGTGAGCTGGACCACCCGGGGGCACGACCCAAACCTGCCCCTCCCCGACCTGTTTCTGTTAAACGGCGTCGGGCCAGGTCCTGGGGCTGCCCCACCCAAGAGGAGAGACTTCTCAGACAACAAACACCTCTGCTGTGGGCTGTTGGGCTTGATGAGAAGATGGATCTCGGCCTCTCCTCCCCCTGCCACCCAAGCTCTCTTTCTGAGGCTGAGAGATGGGAATGACTTGTGTACATGGTCACTTGCCTACGACAGCGCCGGGGCTAACTCGGTAACTTTCTGAGAAGACATAGGGACCCAGCACAATGACAGAGATGACAGACTGTGAAAGGGAAAATCGGGGCATGTGAGAGGGAGACGGGTGGGAATGAATTCTAATTCTGCGATGAAACAAAAAGCCACTTGAGGACGGACACATAATCAGAGGGCGTGGCTCTCTGATGATCAGCATCCCGCTGACGCGATTTGGACATTTTGACAGGACTGAGGTTCAGATGGAGCTCTCTCCGTCTTGAGCGCTCAGGGCAGGGGAGGGCGTGGCACGGTGTGAGAAAGCGAACTCTTGATCCATCACAGCAGGAAGTAAACAGACAATGCACAGACTAGATAAATCAAGAAGCAGCAGCTTATCGTTCAGAGATCTGGAGGCAACTACTGGAAAGAAACGGTGCGTTACAGTGGCAGTCTCTGGGGGCTGGTGGGCGCTGGGTGGCTGTTTTTCACTTCGAGGCTTTCAGTACTATTTGATTTTTTTTTTACAGCATGTGCAAGTATTGCTTTGATCAAAAGTTAAAAATTTACTTCAAAAGACAGCCACCCAAGCCCTCCTTTCTAGTAGTCCAGACAGCTGGCCAGTCCCCAGCACTGTCTCCGGGCAGTCTTTGCTACATCAGGGCCTCCCCTTGGGTCTTCTGGGACCAGAGGACCCGTCCCCTGCAGCTTCTGTCCACACAGGGGACCTGAGGTCAGAGCAGAGAAGGCTGCCAGCCCGGACTCGGGCCTCTGGAGGAGGCCAACCTTCCTCTTTGTCAACAGCAAAGTAAAAGATCCCAGCGGGGCTACCTGCCTTGCCACTGCACGTGCTGACTTCTCAGCTGCCTCTTGGGATTTCAGGGTGTAGGTGGCCTTTCTGCTGATCACCCAGCCATGGAGATACCACCTTCCTGGGTGGGGAGGTCATGCCACTGAGAGCAGCTTGCTGATTTGTTCCTGCTGGGTCTTGTGACAAACCGCCCCAGGAGGGGCACCGATGTGACTTTTATCGGGGTGGGGGGGGAGCTGCCTCTCAGAGGCACCTGCTAAAACTCAGAAAGGGAAGCCACTGCATCTGCTGGGGAACCAAAAAAAGTGACGTCAGGTTTGGCCACCAGATTGGAGCATGCAGGCCTCAGCTTCAGCGATGTGAGATTGCAACTCACGCGTGGCTCAGTCTGCAGACTGACTTAGGTCCCAAGGTCACATTTTCACTCCCTCTAAAGGGCCATTTCCCTCACTGTAAAATGTTGGGTTGGCCAGAAAGTTCGCTTGGTTTTTCCCGTAAGATGGCTCTAGTAGTACTTAGTTGTCTTTAACTTCATTCAAAACAATTTCGTTAGGTCATGTTGTGACAGCTGTCACGGCAATGCGTATTTTCTAAAAAATTATCAAAATTGGTGAATTTTTGTGTAGCCATTTTAATATTGAAGATGGAAGAAAATATGGGACATTTTTGGCTTTATTATTAACATTTTATGCTTTATGATTTCAAGAAAGGTAAAATTGCAAGTGGAATGCAAGAAAAGATTTATACAGTGTATGGAGAAGGTGCTGTGACCGATCGATCGTGTCAACAATGGTTTGTAAAGTTCCGTGCTGGAGACTTCTCGCTGGACGATGCTCCATGGTTGCTTCAACTGTTAGACCAGTTGCAGTTGATCGTGATCAAATTGAGACATTAATTGAGAACGATCAATACTCTACCACATGGGAGACAGCCGACACACTCAAAATATCCAAATCAGTAAAGTTATTGGTGAAAATGAAAATGTGTCTTATTTCACGGAAAAAAACAACATACAGACTTGTTGGCCAACCCGACGTGCCCGACGTGAGGGGCGCCTGGCAGCGGTTCTCCACTGCGATGTCAGAAGCTCTGTGAAGGTTGCTGTGACAACTGGTACTAATAAGGGCTCAGGTAGCGAGGCCTGCAAAGAAGGTGCTTCCTATTATATGTGCAGCGGGGCTCAAAGTCCTCCCTCACTTGTCTGTTCATCTCTTTCCTTCAGTGGGAGAAAATGGGGTGGAGTTAGGGAGGGGACTAGGGTATGATGCCAGCATGGCCCATCCTGTGTACTTAAAAAAAAAAAAAAGCAAACCAAAAGCAACCAGTTAGGAATCATTGGACTCAAGCCCCTCTTTGCAACTCAAAAGCAAATGGCTCTGAGTATAGATGGGGCACTCCACCCCATCCCACTTCCCAACACGGACTCCCCACCAACTGTGGCCAGGGTTTCTAAGGTGCCACGACCTGCCCGTGGGCATTCTTGCTTTGTGCCTTTGCTCAAATGCTCTGTGCTCCCTCCTGGGCTGTTCTCTCCCCTTCTCAGGTCCTACCCTTGACCACTGTCCAAGCCCATTGGAGACAGGCTACCTCCATGAAGATATGACCAGATGAACCCGCCACAACCTTCATGTCTCTGGATTCCTGTAGCACTCACAGTCTAGAGTCCACCATTTCTTACTGCATTATGAACTGCTTTATGCTTTACTAATTAACTGGATCACCCAAACTCATCTTTTTATGGAATCTGACCCATAGCAACTAATGCAACTGGGCACATGCAAGGCATTACTTGCTTATTTAGTATTACTAGCTTAGTTAACACTCCATGAACGATTTGTTGAATGCACGAGTCCGTGGTCAAAATTCATGTGTTTTAGTTAAAAAAAAAAACACAAAATTTTGCCCTGGCTGGTGTAGCTCAGTGGATTGACCAAATAACTGTGGTTCAATTCCCAGTCAGGGCACATGCCTGGGTTGCAGGCCAGTTCCCAGCAGGGGACGCATGAGAGGCAACCATACATTGATATTTCTCTCCCTCTCTCCTTCCCTTCCCCTCCAAAGATTAATAAATAAAATCTTTAAAAAATACAAAATTTAGAACATTATGGTTCTCAAGGTACCCATACTTACAGTAAGTCTTATTACTATGAGACTCTTAAGAGACCTCTCTTCTGTCATGCCGTTTCTGCCCCAAACCATGAAAAGCAGAAAGTCATTGTTCTTTCCCAAGTGAAAAGAGCTGACGGCTTCGCTTCGGTTTGAACGTTTGTCTCACCAGTTACATAGACCTTGCCAACAGCGGCCTTAAGGCACCTCATTTTAAAAGCACAATCAAAGTTGCTCTCAGGTATCCCTTCACTTAATACTGAGTCACTGAGTGTCCTCTACGAGGGGCAGCCCTGCAGACGCTCTCTGCTCTCAGCTGGGCCTCCAGTGAAGTTAGACAATCCTCTCATTCATCTCCGATTGATTTCTCATTCCACCCACAGAGGCAGCTGCTCCAAACTTCCGAGTCCCTTGAACTTTCCTAGCCACTCCACCCCCGTTAGCTCCTGCAGAAGACCTCATCTCCTGCTTCCCGTAGAAGACAGGGGCCACCCAACATAGACACACTAACCAGGCCTCTGGGCCACTAAGAGACTGAAGCCTGAGAACCACGGCTCTACGATGACATAAGGATGATGCAAACTCAAAATCAACAGTCCTACTGATGGAGTCATCACTGGGTCTTTCTCGGCCATCTCTCCAAGAAGGCCATGTGTATCGCTCAGCCAGAAAGATCCCTGTGAGAAATTCTGCCTGAACCCAAGCTCTGAACTCTCAAAACCTTTTAAGAATTTGCATCCAGTTAGTTTTCTGCTGTCACCAGAGTCCAAGAAGTATGGCCTGAATGGTCGTCCTTTGAGGAACATCACACACAGCTCTTGGCATACAAACCACGGCTAGGAAGCCAATATCCAAATTCTCTGCGTCCTGGGAGGCGTCCCACACCCACTGCCTGAACTCTGAAGTGTCTTTGTACAGACAAGGCCATCTAGGGGCCTTCACAGAATCTGTGAGCCACAACATGCCTCCCAGCTTCCCTTTGGAGCTGTGGCACAGAGAGGCCACAGATCTGTCTCCTTAAACTGACACACAATGTAGAATTAATAAATTGTTCCTCTATGGATGGAGGGCGGCCATCCAAAAGAACCACACGTTTCGGCACCTCCTTCTCTTCCCTTTCATGGCCTACTCTTCTTAGACTGGGACTTGCAGACATTATCTCATCTGTGGGCTCCTGTGGTGACAGGTAGGGAACAGGCCAGGCAGGCTGCTTTCCATTGCCCATTTTTTAAAAAAATATTTTATTTATTTATCTTTAGAGGGGAAGGGTTAGGGAGTGAAATACCAATGTATGGTTGCCTCTTGTGTGTCCCCTGCTGGGAACTGGCCTGCAACCCAGGCATGTGCCCTGACTGGGAATCGAACTGCGATCCTTTGGTTCGCAGGCCCGCACTCAATCCACTGAGCTACACCAGCCAGGGCTCCATTGCCCAATTTTTAAAGTCAGAGAGGCAGTGGCTGATTGAGAGGAACCCAGCACGTCAGGGATCCATCCTGTGTCCTAAGTCCACTGCACTGCTCTTTCTGCCAGGGAAGCCAACCGTGACATCAACATGTTTGTTCGGTTGCAAAATGCTGAAGGCACACAGAGGAAGAGGTGCCTCCTGACCTCTGTGTGGAAATGTGAGAACTACCTCTGGGCTTCTGCTCAGCACAGGCCCTCCCCCTTCTCTCTGCCTGCTCATGTTGTATCCACCTGCAGTGTGCTACTCAAGAGCACTTCCTACCTGAAGTCCTTCCTGACACTGTGTCTTATCACTCTGTCCTTTGGCAGGTAAACCTGGGGCTGGGTTTCCTGGGCACAGAGACCAATCCCCCTGGGAAAAGCAAACTCTAGCAAGGCTCCAGAGGAAGACGGGTTGGTAAGAGCTGTGGGTCACTTTGCAACGGCATGGGTGGAACGGGAGGCTCTCATGCTGAGTGAAATAAGCCAGTCAGTGAAAACAAATACCGTATGATCTCACTTGATAAAAGGAATCTAATGAACAAAATGAACTAATGGACAAAACAGAACCAGAGACCTGGAAACAGGGAACAGACGGACAGCTGCCAGAGGAAAGGGGGAAGGGGTGAATGGTGGAGAGAAGGGGAAGGGATTAGTCAAAGAGCATGTATGAATGACCCATGAGCATGGACAACAGTGTGGGGATGGGCAGTGGGCGCCCAGGGTGGATGGCACGGGGGAGGGCAAAGGGGAAAAACTGGGACAACTGTAATAGAATAAAAAAGATTGAAAAAAAAAGAGCTGTGGGTTAACTACACACATGAGCCACATCCTTCATGATTATGTAATTAACGCATTTAACAATAACTGTAGGAATATAATAGTAGTATGTGCTAGACTCTCTACGGAGCACTTTTATGCATCCCTCATTGAAGAAGAGCATCCGGTGGAGTACCGGCTCCTACCCTGCCACGGCTGGCCTGCAACCTCCAGTCCAGAGGCGGCAGCACGCTCCACCCCCTCATCCCGCCTCCACCACTAACGCAGGGCCCATCCTCTGGCCCCTAGACATGGTAGCTTCCCTCCTTAGAACAACAAGACCAAAGGCCTTTTTTACAAGGCTCCAGTGCGGTGACTGATGTCTGGTTTCGTCAACTACAAGTGAATAATTAATACTTGCCAGCAAAGAAATAGACTCATTATTATGGTGGCCACAGGGGGGCTACAAAAGGCCATTTTGTGAAGCTCTTGGTGGAACCCTGGGGCCAACGGTGCCCCAAAGAAAGCCCTTTGAGAGTGCCGCCGATCTTCAAACATGGAGACTGGAGCTCGGCACCGTTTCCCAGGAGCCCCTTCCCGACGTTAATTAGCTTGTTGCCTATTCATCACCTAATTCAGCTCACTGGTCAAGGACAGCAGCGGAGGCCTGCTGAACGCCCCGAGAAGGCACAATTTATCAGAAGGGACATGTCATGCTCTCCCGGGGCCCTTTCCTCATTTTAAAATTCCTGTCGACTTCCTTCTCCAGGTCAGCCAGATTTGATTTGAGGGATACTCTTCAACCCTACTGGATTTTATACCCTCCGCTTGGCCTGATGCCTTTTCATTTCCCTATCCACCTGGGACTGAACAAGGCGGGCTTGGGTGCCTACAGAACCAGTCAGAACTGGCCAGGGAATATAATAAAGAGGCTTAGTGAGCAGAGAGCTATTGCCCCCAGCTGGAGGCTCAGCGTGCACAACTAGCCAGAGACACAGGCCATGTAAGTAACAACACACCCTTCCTGTGGCCTAGTAGCTGTCCTGGCAGATGGCGAGCAGTGCCTCTGAGTAACTCTCCAGAGGCAAGTTTCTCCTCCCCCACGTGGACACTGGGTGCTCAACAAAGGCATTCTAGTCACAGTGACCCCTGACCAGTTACGCATACACACTCCTGCGATATTTTTGCCCTCAGGGCCAAAGCTGCCCTTGCAGCAAACAGAGCTGACAGCTGCTAGGCATTGTCATTTCAGGAAGCTGTTCCCCAAAATTGCCACCCAGCTCCGCACTCCGACGTCCAGCCCACTGCCTGAAGTTCCACCTTTAGAGATACCAAGTATTTGACCTAAAGCTTTGCTTCCCATTAAAAGGCCCCTCGTCCTCTGTTTGCTTTCTGGCCAAATGACATCAAAGCACCTGGTCTGTGTGGAATGGGAAACTCTTTTGTGTTGAGTTCTTGAGGATAAACATGGTCCATGTTTAGAAAGGATAAACATTCCTTTCTTGAAAACAAGGAGAATGGGAAGCACAGGACACTGTGTGGAAAAGGGGACAGGGGCTCACGCAGGGTCTCAGAGGAGGCTGATGCTGGAGAAAACAACCCGGAGGCCCTAATAGTCCTGCCCAGGGATGTGGACCTAGACTTTTGCTCTCCAACATCAGTCATCTTCAGGGTTGCCGGAATCTTCCTACAGGGCCTGTGCCCAAGAAAAAGGTAAGATCCCCTGTGCTGCAGGGGACACAGGCAGGAGGTGGAAATGGGGAGTGTGGGAACCAGCACTCTTTTGATTTGACCCTCCTGTCCACGGGACTGCCCCCATCTCCCTGCTCATCCCACGGGGGCACAAGCTCCCAGGAGCCAGCGGGAGAATATCCTTGCTCCCTTCCCGGCCTGGCTGGAAGGGGAGCTGATGGCTACCAGCCCTTGATGTTTCTGCTGTGCGAAGGAAACTCTAATTCAAAGTCACAGTCCCTGGGCTGAGGAGGGCACCTGGACAGCCTGTGTCCTTCCCTGCTGGGATCCCTGTTCAGAGAGTAATATTCTTATCAGATCATGCTTCCCGCCCCCACCCCCCAAAAGAGAGCACCCTTTTCTCTGGCTTTTCACATAGGCTGTGTGTACCCGTCCAGGGGAAGGGCTGTTCTGAAAAGGTGAAGCCACAGCAGAAAGGTAGGCAGGTTCCTGATTGTTCAGAGCTCAAGAAAACCCAACCTTTTCCCCCAGGAGCCAGCCCACTCATCCTCTTCCCCCACCTCCTCCCCGCCCCCAGCTAGCCGGGAGGTAGAGCGCAGCTAGTGTAGGCCTGGAGGCTTCAAAGCGGGTCAGACAAGACTCCTCTCTCTTTAAAATCCCCACCCGCAAACAGCGCCGCTTCGCCCCCTCGCCCCACCCAGCTCAGGTTCACTGCAGGTCTCTGGGTGCCTGGGGCAGCTGCCAGGCGGGCCCAGGCGGCTCTCGCTGGCCCTGGGGGAGGAGATGGTGGACGCGGCGGCAGAGGCGGAGGCTGGCGCTGTGCAAGCACTACCTGGACGCAGGGATGTCGCCGTCGCCAAGCTCGCGGCCGCTGCACTTGTCTCAGGGGTTCGGGATTAGAGCCGCTTCCTCTCTGGCCCGCAGCTCCGGCCCCGGCAGTGCACCTGCTGCAGCTGCCGCCGCGCCCAGGCCCCTCCGCGTGTCCGCGCCTCCCCCCAGGGGGTCTACGTTGCGGAGCCCCACGCAGGCCGGATGGGCAAGGAGATCGCGCGGGGGCTGGGGCTCAGTCTCCAAGGCTTCCGAGGGCCCTCAGGCCGCGCTAGCCGGGGCGCTGCGCCGAGCGCCCCCCACAGGCTGGGAGAAGGGGCGCCGGCCCCTCGCGCATCCTCACAGTCACATTGCCATGTCCAGCAGCATCCCGGTCCCCTCGACGGCCCCAAGGCCTACAAAAGCCGCTTACCTGGGTCTGCGGCAGGTCCAGGGGAGCGGCCCGAAGATACCGCCGGGCCCCGCGCCGGGGCGCAGGATGCTCTGCCCAGCACCGCTCAGCCAGCCGTGGCGCTCGGCCCCGCCCTCGGCCCCGCCCTCCTCGCGCCGAGTCTCCTCCTCCGCCTCCGTGCCCGGCCCCTTAGCCGGCGCCGCTGTCACACAAAGAGGAGGAAATGGCTGCGGCGAGGGGCTCCGGGTGTGCCCCACTACGCGGCCGGTGCATCCCAGACCTGCAACTTTGGCTTCCGCCCCAGGAGAGCCAGCGGCCCTGCTCTGGGGGTGGAGAAAATGGGGAGGACTTGTCCCCAGCCTCCGAATGCCTGGAACCACGCCTGCAGCAGTGGCAGGACAGAAGCTTTGGGCTCCACTGGGATCTCATATTATTTCCAAGTGCTTATTTAGCTACCTAATATTGATTGAGCACCTACTTTGTTCCAAGCACCGTGCCAGGAGCTGAGTATGCACTGGTGTACAAAAGACGGGGTCCCTGGCCTTTTGGAGCTTATCCTCACCTAAGAGAGACGGTACACACATGAATTAACCTAGCACATGTCCAATTACAGCTAGGAGAAGTTCTGTGAAGGAAGGGAACAGGGCGAAGTGAGAAAACCATGGGGCTTGGGGAAAGGGACCTTTTGAATCTGGTCCCCAATGTTGCTCCTTTGACAAGAGTAACTTCTGGCATTTCCTTTCAGCTCCTTAAAGCCGAATCCCTGAAGCTGCCATCTCCTAAGCAGGACCAGCCTGAACTTCATTCAGGAAGAACTGTCTAGTGGACAAAAAGGAAAAGGTATGGTGACATGAAGAAGTATCGGTAATTCCTGGCCAAACCCAGGAAGGAACTGAGAGGACAGGCAGCTTTCTCTTCCAGGCTTAATCTGGCATTTAGGGCTCACCAAAGCCATGGTTCTCACTGACACCCATGCAGCCTGGTGGGCCTTCAGACCAGGCTGAAGGCAGACCACATTAAATTCTAACGTTGAAGTGAGTCCTTCTTTACTCTGTTCCTGAGATGACACCAAGGATAGAAGGAGCCCTAGCTACCTCATAGGATCAATAATTGGAAAGCATTTGAGACAATCTAAGGGGTATGTAGATTTAAGGGAAATGTTTGCCTAGGGCCACAAATGTATACTTAATCAGTCAGCTCTTCCTATGGGGGGTGCTATTTATAGAGGGACAGAGTTACTCAGGTCTCAGCTAAGGGCTTGGCAGTGTTTCTCCTCCCTGATCTCCCACCATTTCCTAAGCGCTCAGAAATCACCATCCTCTGCAGTTTGATGGTACATCACTTTAATTTAAATTGCTATTTTTAGCAATGTATATATATACACACACACACATATGTTTCTGTCCCTGATGCCATGTGAGAAAGCAGTGTGGGTGTCTGTGAAGGATGGCTTTAAAAAATGAAACTAAGGTATCTTTCTTTAAAAAACTATTATTTTTTTATTTCCTACTGTGATCCTTGGGATTGTGAGTGTCAGTGATTACGAATATGCAACAACGAGAGAATGGGCTTTCACTCAAAAGGGAGTTCTGTCGTGGATGGTGTAGATTTCTGGAATATATTCTTTTCCCCTGTTGTTCCTTCTCCATCTTTTCACCGTTTAAGAGCAAGTCGCTTAAAAACAAAGGAGACTATTACACATCTGTTTGGTTAGATCTTAGGGAAAAATCATTGTCTGACCCCTGAATTTTACTTACGTGCAAGGGGAAGCAGCAGGGTCTTGTTGTAACCACTGTGTTGGAAATTCACAGGCTCGCCTGTTTGTCCTCGTTTTGCAATTGAGTGTTCTTAGGCAAGTCACTCCACCTCCCTGTTTCCCCTTCTACAGAGCGAAGTAGGTTGTACACACTCCAAAGTCCTTCTGAATGTGGAAAATCGCTTGAGTTAAAACCTTTGTTTTAACTCAAGCATGCTTTCAGCACTTCACTAGCTCCCTCCACTCTCAGCACGGAGCCCGAACTCCTCCCCATGACCTGTGAGGGGCTTCGGGACCTGATCTGTACTCTCTCCCATGAACGAGCTTGCTGTGCTTCAGACGAAGGGAGTCTTTTAGTTCCCCAAACTTCTGTGTTCTGTCTTGTGACCTTTCCACGAGCTGGGCTTTTTTTGCTTGGAATGATCTGTCCTCCTTCCCTTCCCCCTTCCACTCTTCTCCCCATCTTGCTGCCCAACTTCTATCCGTCCTCTGGTGTGTACTTAGATGTC
>PVKM010032379.1:0-16427 GCA_004027735.1 Carollia perspicillata
AGCGTTTATCTACGCTGCCTCCGAAAAGTTCTCCTTCATGAACTCTACAACCCAAGGGCTGAAGCTGACAGTTCCAATGCAACTTTCAAATCCCAAGACCCCGAAAGGAGAGCTCTTTCCAACTTAACATCTGTAACAATTTCCTACATCAAAAATGCATCAGCACACACGCACTGCAAAATTAAAAATAAGGTTGGGCTGGCCATGCCGACATTTGCAAATAATTCCTTATTTATTACAACCTCTTGTTTAGAAAGAAAAAATAAAATAGAAAGTCTTCCATGACAAATGTTTGCCTCCTTGGCCAGAGGTGTGCCTCCAGGAAGGGCTCCCTGCCTCTGCCTGCGAAAACCAGAATCCGGGCCTTGGCAGCCCGAGGGGCCCCTCTTGCCCACTTGCAATGAACTGAAGGAAAGGACACCATGGCCTACTTTTCAGGAAACCAGCTGCCAAACCCAAAAGTGGGAGGGAAAAATGATGGGAGAGAAAGGAGCTTTGATTCTGGAAATTATGACTTGCTGACATTCTTCTTCTCTTTCCTATAATCTGTCTAACTGTAGACACGACTTTAATTATAGATGGGCAGGTGGGGCCAGGCCAAGAACAGGGCTTGGGCTGGAATTTGCGGCGTTGGAATTGCTGGGCTCAAAGGACGCAGCTTTTCCTTGCGTCTTAGCTGCTCTCTTGGCCCCTCCCCCCCAGGGCTAGCAGCATCCTTCTGGGGTACTTTTCAAATGCAAAGTAAACAAACAAGTCCTCCCTGGACCAAAAAAAAAAAAAAGCAAAGATCATAGACTCCGAGAAAATAATAATTGGTCCTGTCTTAGTGGTATATTATCTGCAATAAAGCCACCTTGCTCTTATCCAAATTGCAGTAAGGTCCAATTCTCGTCTCTCGCCCTAAGTAAAATATCAAGGGAGAGGCTAGGAAATCACTGATGAACACATCATCTATGCCAGGCACTGCATTCACTGTCTTGTGTGCTATGTCACTGAAGTCAGGTAATAGTTGTGTGAGACAGTGATGATCACCCGCTTGCCCATTTTAAAGATGAGGAAACCGAGAGTCAGGAAGACTAAAGGACTTCTCCTGGGCTACACATCTGTGAAGAAAGAACTGGGATTTGAAGCTGAGACTAAACTGTCTTCCCACCTCCTCTTTCAATGCCGTTTCCTTTTCAATTTAATCTTTAGGAATCACTACTCTGCTTAAAATCTAAAATGGTTCTTCTTTCCCATAGGATAAAGCTCACAGTAGGGTTGCACATTGGGAAGGGCTGGGCTCCTGAGCAGGAGTGATGGCAGGGGACATGAAGGCAGCAGTCCCTCATGCGTCACGTGTTAGATGGCCTGTGAGCTACATATTCACACACAGAAGCCTGAGGTAGGGAGTCCAGCCTGCCACCAAGCTATCATCATTAATCAAGAATGAAATAACGATAGGGGAGGAGGGAAGGAAGAGATGGACAAATGAATGACTGAATAGGTAGGAATTCCTCTCAATCCTTGAGGCTTGCTGCTAGTGTGTCCATGTCACATGGAACCACCGTACCTTCTGGATTACTTGGAAAAAGACTCCTCCTCTACACGGACACGCAGGGCAAAATAAAGCAGATCATATGGGTTTTGATGGTGGAGGAAGATACCTCCGTACTCTTTCCTTGGGTTCCTTTCCATTTTAGACCATGAAAAAATAAAGTTCTACATGACATAGAACATTTATTCACTCATTCATTCATTCATTCATTTCATTATTCATTTGTGATTCAAGAGCTCTTTTAATTGAACACCTGCTATGAACCTTCACTACAGTAGGCACTGTGTTAGGAAGGATCAAAATGGTTTCGTCCATACCTTTCCACAGCGTGTGTTCTAGTGAGGGAGCCAGACAATAATAAAAGTGTGACTAAGTAGAATAACAGCAGGTAGCACTGTGTGTTTTGGTGAAAAATAAAACAGAATGGAAAGAGACAGATGACAAAATCCTTCATTCAATAAAGTGTTTTGGAAAGGTGCAGGGTTTTTTTTTTGTTTGTTTTTGTTTTTTTTTTTGAGAAGGTAACGTTAAGCAGAGACCTGAATTAAGTGCAGATTCTGATGAAGGAAATTTCTGGGGAAAGTATATGTAGGTAGCGAAGATAGTTAGTGACAAACCCTAAAATGAAAACACACAGCCTGTTTGAAGATCAGCAGCAATAGTTAATGATTGAGAGAAACAGAAAATGACTCTAGTAGTAGCAAGTGAGGTCGGAGATGCAGGGTGGGGAGGGAAGAGATTACAAAATGTCACAGAAAGGAATTTGGATGTGATTTTAAGGATGGTAACAAAACCATTAAAGAAACCAGACAAGTGATATTAACAAGTGTGACCCCACTTCTATCTGCAATGTCACTAAAACACAACCGAGGTACTCGAGGTAAGCAGTGATTAGTGCTGAGCAGAAGACTTTCACCTCCCACATCACAGACGCTGTGTTTCTATTAATATGGCCTGATGTGTAAATAATGATTTTGCCAAGGGGATCGCCCTGTTTGACTCTAACTGTGCATCTTTTGAAATCACAACTCTTTTCATTTGAGTAACTGCTTCACCACATCACCCCTGTTCGACACCGGAACAGGAAGGGTTTTTAGCTGAATGTTTAATTCCTGGTATTTTCTGTCCTCTGAGGTTCAGTCCACTACTCCTGCCTGTCAAGTTTCCTGCCCATTCCATCCAGTGTGTTTGCTCTCCCTCCCATGGGAGAAATCATTTTACGGAGGAACCAAGGTGCTGACTGGAGTAAGGTCAAGGACACTATGCCGAGACTCACCACTGGAAACCTCTCTCCCAGGTGACACGTGATGCTTAATGCTGTGCATCAACTTGAGTGGGCTAAGGGACACCCAGACGGCTGGCTAAACATTGTTTCTGGGTGTGTCAGTGAGGGTGTTTCTAGAAGGGATTATCATTTCAATCAATAGCTGAGTAAAGAAGATCTTACCCAAGCAGACGAACATCATCCAATCCACTGAGGGCCTGCATAGAACAAAAAAGGAGGAGAACAGCCTAGTTTGCTCTCACTGCTCCAGCTGAGACATCCATCTCCTCTTGCCCTCGGACACTGGCCCTCTTGGCTCTCAGGCTTTTAAATGCAGGCTTGGACTCATACCACCAGCCCCCAGATTCTTGGGCCCTCAGACTCCAGCTGAATTATACCACCAGCTTTCCTAGCTATTCATTTTGCAGACAGAATATTCTGGGATGTCTCAGCCTCCCTCACCCCACATAAGCCAATTCCTATAATTGGTGGTGATATATATATCCTATTGATTATATATATATATATATATATATATATATATATATATATATATATATATATATATACTATTGGTTGTGTTTCTCTGGAAAACCCTGACACAGAAGAATACCAAACTAGTTATAAAACCTGACTGTGTCTGACATATAGTAAACACTCAATAAATATTAACTACAAATATTACTATTGGTATCAGTATTTGTCTTCTAACCCATATGTATCCATCTGGTCCAAAGAGGTTCTGAGTGACATATCGTCACGTGTCCAGCTGATCTCCCAGACTCCGACACCAAACTCACCTCCTTGGTCTGTCAGTGTGCAACGGTGTGGAAGAAGCATTGAGACTCACCCGATGTGACTCCCGGTGAACACGAGCTGATCATTCTTTCCTCTTCCATGTTGTCACAGACCAACTCCTTTAATAATTTGGTCGAGCATCCTTTTGGCTCAACAGCAAACTCATCACCTAGAGGTTCATGGAAAGCCACCCTCCTCCACTGAAATTTGGGGTGGTGCTTATTTCCCTCCAGAACTCTGTCCACCACTGTGACCCTTTTCCATGAAGTCTCTCAAAGTTCATCAGCCAGGGTCAAGAATCTCATCCTAAGTCCTCTTGGAACCTGAGGAGACCAGGTGAGGTGAGGTCATGAAGACAAGAGGGATCCTCTCTTCCAGGTCCTTTTCCTGTTTTGAGGTTTGTGCCCCTGTCCCTTCATTAGTGTCCCTGCCATATTTTTCAGGTTTAATTTCTCTCTTCCCAATTCCCCCCTGAGCACCATTAAACCAGCTGATCCTTTCATAGATCTACTGCCTCTTTGAAAGATAACTTTTAGAACTATTTTACGAGATGACTTGGGTTTTCTTGACAGAGTTCACCCCTCGGTTCCTGGTGAGCTTCATCCTCCATGACACATCCTCCATGCATCCCCGCCACCTCTTCTATTTTGTTCTCAATCCTGAGTTCTTCTTTCCATCTTTCTGGGGGCCTCTTTGGCACTGGAGCTAATCAGAGAGCTCCCTAGCTAACCACTCTGGTTTCTCAGGTTACGTCTTCATGATCCACATTGCTGGAAAAATTTGCCTGGGCAGGACTGCACTTGGGAGAGATTTTCCAGCCCTTGGCACCCTGCTGTTTGAAGCGGCACCCCACAGAGTCGAAATGACTTTTTTTCTGCCAGTTGTTTGAAATCCACCTTCCCATCAGCTGACTGTGCCCCATTGTTAACTCCTCCCTCTGCCACCTCTGCCCAGGTTCCCGTCACTGCCCATTCAGCCACACGATGCCCTTTTGTTGGTGAGAATCTGGCCGAGCGAGTCTGTGACCCAGATCACTTCCTCCACCCCCTGGAAGATTAAATTTTCAGATGGAAAGACATGAAATCGTCAAATACTCTGCTTTTAATTCAGAGACTTTCAGCATGTATTGAGACAGCCAATGTCTCTGTCACCACAATTATTTATCTTGCTGAGACTGTTTTGATCTGCACCTAAAATGCATTTTCCATTTGCTGAATTTGCATTTGCTGGATGGCCTTTAGTGTACAGCCTGTAGATTCTGCAAACCCATTCAGGTCATCCCTCTATGCAAAAACGTGGACAGATCCAGGTCAGGTCTGCACTGGCAAAGCCAAGTTTGCAGCAGCAAAAGGAGACCAGGTAATTTAACTGGAAGGGTACAGGGAACTGAGGCAAAGTGTTAATTTGTCTCAATTTTCTCTGTTTTCTCAATGTGCTTGGCCCACGGTGAATTCATTTTGTGTCCAGAGGATATGGTCCCAAGCTTATTCAGTGTAATCATTTCTCAAATGGGAATGATAAGGTTTGAATATTCACAGGAATATTCTCTGGCTCAAATGAAATAAAGTAGTGAGAGAGTTTTGTGGGAGAACTACAAAGTGCTCAATAAATGTGAGAAAGTTTATAGGAAGCTTTCTCCACATGCTAGGACTGGCTTCCCCAAAACCATGTAGTTAGAGAATTTAGGATAGAAGAACTTAATGTCTTGTGAGGAAAAAAAAATAAGGTTAGGAACGTAAGAATATCATCAAACTCATTGAAAGTCTTGTGTAATTTTTATGTTCCTCCAAAATGAAACACTCAAAACAACACATGAAATAGATAATCAATGATGTTTTACTTTTTAAACTCTATTTACTGGATGTTGAACAATTAATACGCATTTATCTCGGATGCTAAAATGACTTTTGAGATGATAACAAGCAGCACTTACCAACCACTTTCCATATGCCAGGCCCTAGGCTAAGATCATCACAAACATATCTCATTTAAGACCCACAGCAACCTGATTGGCCGGCTGTCAGACAATCTCCACTTACAGATGAAGCCATACTGAGATTGACGAAGCTGAGGCAATCCTGCAGCTGATCAAAAACAAAGCTAGAAATACATGACTGAGATGGGAGGAGGTTGGGATGAGTTACTGCTGGAAAAAGAGGAGTCACTTCACTCCCAATCCCAATTCCTGTCTCTCCATAAACTCATCTTTGTTTGATTTTTAACATCCAAAATACAAACCTGTGATCATGGCCATAGAATACTGATTGACAGTCAAGGGCAGTTTGTATGGCAAAGTTGCATCAATGCTTCCTGGCCTTTGCCCCCATTTCTTTGTCCAAGACGAGCAACAGCTGGGATTTTCCCTAGACTAGGTTTCAGGAGCTGTGGCTGGGGAAAACTTGCGATAGAATGGCCTGGGGAGCTCAGTGCTGAGAGATTTCATTTGAAAAACAAAAGATCTGCTACTAAAAATTCAAAAATGACTAGTAAGGGGTTTATATAAGCAAAGTACAGAGCTACATCTTTACCTAAAGTCACACGCAAACCAGCATAGCATCAAAGAATCACTGGTCATTCATTGACTACAGTTGCACAGTATACTCATCAGTATATTGGTTTCACTTCTTAATTTTCTAGATGCTATGAAACAGCCTATTTCAGAGAACATGCCCCAAAACTACGCGTTACTATCACTTGACTTTTACTTGGTGATTACTAGACATTTTGGCTGTAGCTATGACCTGAAGGTGAGCCATTTAGAATAAGGTGGAAGGGAAGAGGTTTACCGCAAGCTGGGAAGAGCTTTGCCTCTTCTGATGAGCATACAACGCTTTCCCTCACCCATCTCCAGATCAGAGCTGGCCTCTGAGGCCAGGCTCAAGTGCAACTACTGACAAATCCTTGGTCACTCTTCCTGCTGCCTTGTCAATTTGTGTATACATCAACCTCTTGTACACCAGGAGGCCTTTGTTATTGACCTACGGGAGCCAGATAGTCTGCAGCACAAGTATTTATCATCCTACCCACACAGCCAACTCATCAGATGTGAATGGGCTTGGCCCTGCCTGTCCTGGTGAGCACTATCCCTTGAGTGTGTATAGGCATCTTCCAGAAAGAACAAGATAACTTTCCTTCTGTAGTCCTGCCGAAGAAGTAAGGTCAATTCTGGGCCTCGCATTAGAAGTAAAGCAGCAAGAAACTAGAGCAGGCAGCCAGAATAGCAAGAAACCCTAAATCCATATCAATCGAGGACATAATGGAAGATGCTAGTGACGTTTGGCCCAGAGAACAGAGGGTTTAGGAATGTCAGCGCACATTCATTCCTAGGCAGGCAGGAGAGAATGAAATGGTGAATTGTAGGTGTTAACTTGACTAAGCTAAGGGATGCCCAAATGGCTGGTAAACCATTAATCCTTGGGTGCGTCTGTGACAGTGTTTCCATAAGAGATTAGAATTTGAAGGTCATCCTCACCGATGCAGATGGGCATCACCCAATCCATCAAGGCCTGGATAAAACAAAACTAACAGATTTGTTCTCTGCTTAAACTGAGACATCCATCTTCTGCCCTCAGACCGTGGTGCTCCTGGTTCTCAGGGCTTCAGACCTGGACTAAAGTACACCACTGGCTTCCCTGGTTCTGCAGCTTACAGATGGTCAATTGTGAGGCTTCTTGGCCTCCATAATTGCATGACTCAATTCCTAATATATATATCTTATTGGTTCTGCCACTCTAGAGAACCATTAAGTGAGAAAAATCTTAGCACTCTCAAGAAACTTCAAGCTGGTATGACAAGAGCATAGTGAGTAAAGGCAAAAGTGGATCGGTGCAAGGTTGTGAACATGTGAACAGGTACTGAACGATGAAGAAAGGAATCTGAATTTTAATCTAAGTGTAATGAAAAACTATGGAATGGTTTTCATAGGTATGAATAATTAAATTTCTTTAAAGAGGACCATTTCTGCTATGTAGCAAATGGGTTAGAGGTGGATAAGAGAGGACGTAGGGAATCTAGGCTTGAGGCTGCTATGGTCATCTGGTTGTAACTGTCATCATCAAATACTTGAAGGTCATATGGAAGAAAAATGGGTTTATAAGAAGTTAACAACAAGGAATGGACTTCCTCCACTAGAAATAAGCAGCCCACCATTGGAGGTTGCATCAGTTGGCTATTGCTGTGTAATAAACCATCTCTAAACCAAGTGGCTTAGAACAGCCACAGTGTATTGGTTCTCATGAGTCTGTGGGTTGGCTGGGTGGGGCTGCTTGTCTGGGCCAGGCTGGGTTGATCTTTCCTGGGCCCACTCCCTCCACGAGTCTATCAGCCTGCAGCTTTGCTGAGGAATGGCTGGTCTAAGATGGCTCTGGTTGGGGCGACTCATCTTTCTCGGCTCCATGGGGTCTCATATCCTCCAGCAGGCCAGTGTGGGCTCATTGTTTTTTTTCCTAGATCATTCATTTTAATTGCTTTCAGCATTCATTTTGTAGATAAATCACAGTTTTTCTATTCATTAGTACAAACTGCCACAATGAACATTCTTGTTCATGTCCTCTTATTCCCATTGAGAAGAGTTTTACCATGTGATACCAGAATCGTATAGGGTACACACACATTGAATTTTACTCACATTTCCAAATTGTTTTCCAAAGTGTTTACATGGATATAATGTATAAGACAAAGAGAGTCTTCCCAATCTGTTAAATGTGAAATGGTAGCTAGCTCATTGTTATCTTAGTCTGCATTTATCTGATTACCAAGGGTTGACAAACTTTTAGTGTTTTTTAATTTATTTTCTTTTGTGCTTTTAATTTTTATTTTTCAATGACCATTTTCTCTCCATATTGGTTTTGTATTGGTCTCTGGGCTTATTTTTAAGGTGATCACGGAAAAACAATACAGAAGTAAAATTCACATGTGCTCTTTCACACTTCTGCTTGCATCAGGTCTGCTAACATCTTCTTGTCCAAAGCAAGTCCCATGGCCAGGGCCAGGACAGAGTGGGAGGAAATCGCAAAGGTGGAGTGCCAAAGGCCATCGATACAGGGAGGCCATTGATTAGGGCCACCAGTACAATCGATCTCCTCGAGATGTGTTGAAAGAGAAGCCAAATGACCATGCATGAGATAAATATTGGGAATGCAGATGAACGTGGATGATCTTTATCAAGCGTTGTCCCACTCTATAACTCCAGTTGGAAAGCAAACAGGGCACCAACATGAACAGCAGCCCAGGTGAGAAGCACATCAGAGCCTGCGTCCCACGACCATGCTGGAATCTCTTCTGGTGTGTTGCCAGGATCAGGGAGCGGAAGGAGTGTCCACTCAGAGAACTGGGCCCGGCTGGGCCCTGAGGAGGTGTCGGTCCAGACCTTGGCCGCTCACGTCTCGTTCCTTGGAAAGGATTCCCTCCATGGCTCTGACAGCGTCAGTCTGTGAGAATATCCATGGGGCTCGCAGTGTTGGATTCATCGACACTCAAGCTGCTAGATCACCTTACAAGTTGGAAATTAACTGAGAAAAAAATTTGCCTGTGGGAACCGCTCTCCTCCAAGCCTGAAACTCATTTCTAAATAAAGATATTAACTTCACGAAGACAGGGTAATGATTTTGGCCTTACCGAAGCTGACTTAAACCAAGAGAAATATTTAAACTCACTCACACACATATTCACATAAAGGATTTAGAATTCGGATTTTAAAAGGCCAGGAATATGGAAGATATAAAATAAAACCAGCCATAACTGTAACTGCGGAGAAAGTTTGCATCTTGCTAACAAATGTCGGCTATAAAAATTCCGAGATTTTGTGGTCTGAAGGCAAGACTACTTTCAGAGCTTCACGTAGAGACACAGACACCCACATAAGCACACACTCGTAAAACATACACAGGCAGTCACAAGGTCACATACACAGTAACGCCAGACAAAACACACGCAGATATCCACATTGGCACTCAAGCTTCCTTGCACAATGATACATTCGTCCCCGTGTTTCCACAAACACACTCATAAATAATCAGACCCACCTACCCAGACATCACCGTGGTAAAAATATATGAATACAAAAACCTGTCTTTGAAAACATGAATAAAAGAGGCACAGTCCCCAGGATGAATACACAGAAAAGATCGAACACATCCCCTTTGCTAACATACCGTGGGGTGAACACGAGAGACACACACACACTGCAGGTGCACACACATGCCCACACACCTCGGCACTCTGCAAGCCTGTGACTGACCCCTGGTCCCTACTGGCCTTTCCAAGTTAATTGGGTACCACTCTCCCCTCTTCTGCCAGCTCTCCTTCCATTCTTAGGGTCTCTCCTCTCCAATGCCTTTGCACATTCTGCTCCCCAGCTCTTTATACACTGACCTTTCTCATCCTTCAGGCTTTCAGTTCAGTGTGGCCCCCTTAGCAGGGCCTCCCCACTGCTGCGTCATGAAGGCAGGCCCTTCGTGATGCCACCACACACCTTGTTTGGGTCTTCATAGCACTTGGAGCAATTTTGGAATTATATATATTTTGTATATAATATTGCAAAATATTATATATTATTATAATTATCTGGGATTATTTATTATCTATTTCTCCCACTAGACTACAAGAACCATGTCAGTTTCACTCATTATTCATATCCTAAGTCTAACACAGTGCCTGGAAAACAGTCAGTATTCATTAAGTTTAGCTGTTGAATATAGAATTGCTCGGAAAGAAATGGATAAATATGTTGTTAAGTCAGCTACCATGGGGAAATTCTGGGAAACAGTGTAAATTATTTCACCCTAAGAGCAAATGATCTGGGGCATTGACGAGGGGGGAGCCAAAACAAACTGGAGTTATCTTCTGGTGGGTGGGTCCCACATAGTACAGGCCTCCCCCTGCTGGGCGAGTGTCCTAGGAACCCATCTGTATCAGGGTACTAGCTGGCATTGTTGTGAGAGGCTGCGTTCAACCTCAGTGATTTTTTTTTTTGAAGACTTTGAACAAGTCTGCCCATTTCATGATGGGTGGTTTACGGGCGCACTTGCCCACACCACTCTGAGTGTTCAGCAGTTTGACCTCTATGCCTCACCCTCCCTATTCACCTGATCTCACCCCGAGCAACTTCTTTTTGTTGTTGGTCCCCTGGATGAAAAAAATCCTCAAAGAAAAAAGTTTTGCTGATGTGAAAGAGGGGGAAAAAAAACAGCAGGAGCACTAAAAGGCATCTAAATCGGTAAGTCCAAAAACTGTTTTGAGCAGTGGGAAAAAAGTCTCGACAGGTGTATTGCATCAAATGGAGAGTACTTGGAAGGTGACTGAAATTTAAACACGTAAGAATAAATAGGCAATATTTAATGAATAAATTCTGGGGTTTGTTGTCCTTCCTTGTATAGGCCAGTGCCTGACAGTCCTTGATCAGGGGCTCTTCTTTCCTGGAACATCTAATCTGCTGTGCAAAAAAAGGCAGACAACTTTTCAGGGCTCCGGAGGGAAGGACCTTAGGCACAGAGATGCAGACACCAGCGGTGTGGAGCCAGCCAGGGCGAGTGCACTGACAGGCTGAGGATGGGGCAGAGCACCAAGAGCGCAGCTACCAGCCTCCAAGGTGGATTATCTTAACTAGTGAGAGCCAATGAGCAGGTCTATGAGAAAGGGGACCCTGTTGGTGACTATGGATGGAAGTGGGAACCCGGCAAAAGCAATTCATTCTTTAGCTGGCCATCCTGCCCAAGATAAACAGACCTAGGATGCCCAAGGTCATGGCAGTGGCCAGGCCAAATAGATGAGGCTACTATAGCCGGTCTTTTTTGGCTAGCAATGGCTCACAGCAAATCAATTTCAAGGGAGGGGAGATGAGTGCTACCAGAGATATGACAGCTCACACTCGGAAAGTCCCAGACCCTGTTGAATGCAAAACTCTCCAGCTGCAGGATGGGAAATCCTGTGGTTGGGACGACTTTCAGCCTTGGAAATACATGTGCAAAGCAAGAGTCACTCAGGGATGGAAAATGTAACAGATTCAGCTGGTCTCCTTGAGACACATGATGTGCTCCACAGTCAACAGGGAGCAGGCAGCTGTATCTGCTGCCTCTTTGTCCCCAGGGCCATTTCCACTGCACCGCCCTGTCCCCAAGCCTGGTGTGATGCCAAGTCTAAAGTCAGTTTTTCTAACAGAAATAGAAATCAGGTCACGATCATTTTACTACGGGTGCCACTCATCACCAGAGACAAAGACTATGTCACACACTCCTGGGTCCTGGGTTTATAAGCTCAACTATTCAAATGCCAAATTCCCAATGAGATCATGTGTGGGGAGGGCAGTTCACTTAAGAAAGGCTGCCCTGCCTATTTGGACTTGTTGTGTGCAAGAACAAGACATTGACGTACTATAATTGAATTCCTTTATAAAAGCTCCCTTAATTAACTCATGAAATCTAGCTCTGGGGCAAGGAGAGTCTTTCGGGAGAACCTGTGAACAATAAAATTTGGCCTCATGGCTAGGTATCTGTGCACTATGATCCAGCTTCCACCACCAGAAACACCTTGATATCCCTATACAACTCTCACCAATCAGTGCTCAAAGTCAGTGGTTCTCCAGGCAAGGCATCTAGACCAACAGCATTCGAATCAGCATCACAAATGCAAAAGTGGGGGGACCACCCATATCTCTACCTTAGTCAGTTCTGGCTGCTGTAGCAGAATACTGTAGCAGAATACTGTAGAGTGGCTGGCTCAAATAACAGAAATTTAGTCCTTACAGTTCTGGAGGCTTGGAAGTCCAAGATGAAGGCATCCACAGATCTGGTGTCCGATGAGAGCTCCCTTCCTGGTTTACAAATGGCCATCTTCTCCCTGTGTCCTGACATGGTGAAGAGCAGAGAGAGAGAGAAGGGAGAGAGAGAAAGCTCTTTTGTCTCTTATTCTAAGAGCACTAATCCCTTTCACAAGGGTTCTACTCTCATGACCTAATTACCACCCAAAGGTCCCACTTCCGAATGTCATCACGTTGGGATTTCAGCAAACAAAGTGTGGAGGGACTCAAACATTCAGTCCGTAACACCTACTGAATCAGCAACTTGGGGAGTGGGGCCTGCACACCTGTGTTGGAACAAACCCTCGAGGGGATCGTCTTGCACATTCAGGTTGTAGAAACACTGCTCTAGATTGGCAGGCAGAAGTCTCCTCCCGCCTCCTCATTTCTCTGTCACACTCCCAAACCGTGCTGTTGCCTTGGGAGAACCAGGCAATCAGGATTTGTCAAACTTCCAAGGATGTTGCATTCAAAATTTTATGAGTCAGATGGGTTTTATTATAATGGAAAAAGTGTTGGCAAAGGGTCTGGGGATAGGAGCTCCCCCTTTCCAGACACACTGTTGAATGTTCCCTGGGCTGCATTTACCAGGCAAAGATCTCAACCTTTTCAGGCAAAGGAGTTCCCTCCACTCCAGAGTCTGAAGTTCTGGACTTACAGATAACTTTATTTTAAATAAACATTTGATACAGACTAACAAGCATATACCAATGTGCTTGTTAAAATAACTTTTCATAAACCCATGTAATCATTATGCAGATAAAAAACAGAATATAGCTTCTATAGTAATTAACAACCATTTTTATATCTTCCAGGCCAATTAGTTTGGCCTGTTTTAATGCTTTGTATAAAAGAAAGCACTCAGTATGTATCCCTTTGTGTCTGCCTTCTCTCACACAGCTTTGTAACTGAGAAATCCATTGAAAATAGCAGGAGTATGAGGTTTTTAAATACACCACATCTTCGTCAGCACTTGGTATTGTCTATCTTCCTCATTTTAGCCAATCTGTTGGGGGTCTGTAGATATCTTACAGCAATTTTAATTTACACTTCATTAATGCACAGTGAGGTTAAACATCTTTTAATATGCTAATTGGCTACTTAGATATCCTCACCTTGTGAAAGACTTGATCAGTTTAATGCTGATTTCCTATCGGGTCATCTGGTTGTTGTTTTTTCCTCACTGATTTGTAGAGTGCTTCCTATACTCTGGCTAAGAGTCCCTGCAGAATATGTGTACTTTAAACACTTTCCACCTTGCTGCTTGCATTTTCACACTCCTGATGGTCCATTTTGAGAAGCACGAGTTCTTAGGTTTAATGAAGATCTGTTTAACAATCTTCCCTAGTACCGGTCCCATTGTACGTTCCTTAGGAAATATTGGCTTGCCCTAAGGTCATAAAAACATTCTCAAGTTCATCTTTACAAAGTTTCATTGTTTTCACCTTTTACTTGTAGGACGATAGCACATCTGGAACTGATTGGTGTGTAGCATGCACGATACAACTCCAGATCCATTTTTTCCACATAAATATCCAGTTGGCCCAGTCTGATCTATTAAAGGGGCATCCTTTCTGCCCTGCAGCGCAGTGTCATGGCTGTCATCAGTCAAGTGGACGTAGACGTTTGGATCGATTTCTGGATATCTATTTGTTGCCATACCCATTTTGTCATGTGCCAATACCACACTGTCTTAGTTACCATAGCTTTAAAATAAATCGTGATATCGAGAGTATAAGTATTCCAACCTTGCTCCTTTCTAAAATTATCTTGGCAATTCTGGGCCTTTTAGATTCCCAAATAAATAATACAATTGGCCATTTCTGCATGCACACCTGCACATGCACACCCTGTAGATGTGCAAACAAACCCTGGTGCTTCTAATGGGGTTGAACTAAACCCACGGGTAATTTGAAAGGAATCGAATCTTCCTAGGTATACACATGTTATACCCCTCCATTTATTTCCTTCTTTTTACACTCTTCTCAAGTTGTTTTACAGTTTGCTGTGCACAGATCTTGGACAACTTTTTATTCTTTTTCAGATATTTGACTGTTTTGATATCATTGTAAACTCTAGTACTTTATTTCTTTTTTCTTTTTTTTTGCTTATTGTAATAGAAATATAAATGTTATTTAACATTTACTTTTAATTCAGTGACCATGCAAAATTCACTTGTTTTAGTATATCTGTATATTTTTTTGAATTCTCTACATCTGCATTCACATCATCAACAAATTAGGATAGTTTTATTTCTTTCTACCCAATCTTTATGTCTTTTATCTCTTTTATTTGAATTATTGCATTGGATAGAACCTCCAGAACAATCTTAACTAGAAACGGAAGAGTGGCCATCCTCAGCTCATTACAAAAACTCAGGGAGAAAACTGTCAACATATTGCCACTAAATATTAGGTGATGTTTGCTGTTGGATTTTTGTATTGTTGTTTATCAGATTTTGTAAATTTCCTTTTATCTTACATTGCCGAGAGCTTTTATAAGGATTAGGAGTTGACCTTTTCAGATGCTTTTCCTGCATCTTCAGATGATTAAATACATTTTCTCTTTTATGCCATTAACATGATAAACAATATCACTTTTTAAAAATATTAAACCAACCTTGCATTCCTGGAATGAATACAACTTTGTCTAGGTGCATTATTCTCTTTCAATACGACTTGGTTTGATTTGCTCATATTCTTTTTAGAATTTTTTACCTGTATGAAACAATTGGTCCAAAATTTCCCTTTTGTATACTGTTCTTATCAGAGTTACTGATCTCATGGTATTCTTACTCTTCTATTTCTATTTTTGGAAGTGTTTGTATAATATTGGCATTATTTCTCCCATAAATATTTTTTAAAATATATAGGTAAACTAATCATCACTTGAAGATTTTGTGTTTGTGTATGTATTGGAAGATTATAAATTTGCAGTTTAAATATTTTTAGCAACATGTAACTATTAAGTTAGACCCTTTCTTATTAAGTCAATTTGATAAATTATGCTTTTCTTGGACTTTTCATAATTCTATTTTTTAAATGTGTTTTAAAAGACATTTTACTTTTTAAAATGAATCTATTTTTTAAAATGTATTAGCATAAAGTTATCATTATATTCTCTATATTCATATGCTGTATAACAGTATCTCTTTCCTATTATAGAATTGTAACTCATACCTTCTGTAATTCATGTCTGAGAGATTTGTCTATTTTATTTGTCTTTCAGAGAGTCAACTTTTTAAAATTCTGTCTACTGTATAGATGTTATTTTTTCTATTGCATATTCTTTGGGTTTAATTTGTTTTTTTCCTAACTTATTGAGATAAATACTAGAATCATGAATGTCTAGCTTTCCTTCTTTTCTCATATATGGGTAAAATACTATAAATTTTCTGCTACAACAATTTTAGCTAAATTTCAAATTTTTTTATGTCTTATTTTTATTATCATTCATTCCGAAGTAATATCTAATTTTCACTATAATTTATTCCTTGACTCGGATTATTTAGAAATCAGTTGTTTAATTTTCAAATATTTGAGCATTTCAGATTTTCCTTCTGTTGCTTTTTTCTGGTTCAATTCCACTCTAGTCAGAGGACGTGTGCTAAATAGTTTTAATGCCTCAAATTTGATGAAACATGATTTCTGTCTGAAAATGTAATCAATTTTACCTAATAGTCCAAGTGTGATGTTAGAAAGTATTCTGTTCATTTTTAATTAGTATTCAATTAAGTCAGCTAAGTTTCATCACTTAAGTAAATTAGGCTAATTTATGTAAATTGGGTCAAGTATATTAAGCAAATTTTCTTTGTCCTTACTGATTTCTTTGATGTTTGTTCTCTCACCTCTGAGAAAATTACACTCAAGTTACCCATTGCGATTGTGGATTCATCTATTTGAAATGTTTTGAAACTATGTTAATGAGTTAAGTATAAATTTAGAGTTGTTATACTTGGTAAATTGACCCTTTCATCATTAGAAACTGTCTATCTTTATCTCTGGTAGTGCTTTTCTTAAAGTGTGCTTTGTCCC